>PVKS010007593.1:0-72188 GCA_004027875.1 Aplodontia rufa | reverse complement strand
GGAACCACTTCCTTCCCTGGCCCCTAAGTGCAAAAACAAAGACATAACCCCTAAGTGCACAGGCAGGGAGATAAGGACCAAATGAAGAAAGATAACATATATAAGAGACAAACTCAACCCCAGGATGAGCCCTTTGCTCCCTTCCCCACCTGAGGGAAGTCTGCCCTGTTCTCTCTCTTCTTAAATAAACTCTGTTTACTCTGCTTGCCTCGGTGTCCCTCGGTTTCATTCTTCAACTCCGAGAAGACACAAACCCGACATCCACATAACCGGCGTCACTACCTGTAGTGAATCAGAATGGAAAATAATTTTAAGTGATATGCAAATCAAGCACTAGCTTGCATCTTCCTCCATAAAGAAGAAGAAAATAAATAGATTAATAGCTGCATTTTGAAGTTAGTGACAAAAAACACATGCTCCAAGTCTCCACTCTGCAAGGAAGAGACTGGAACACTAAAATATGGTAATCTGGGGTAGCAGTATAAAAAGAACAACAAAGACTACTGGCAACTGTAATCCTAGCATCCTAGCCAGAGGGAATCCCCTTTGCAGGAGGTAAATAAATGGGAAAGTCCCAGCAGATCTGATTGATGTAGATGCTAGCACTTCTGGCTTTCAGGCAATTATAGCTGAAGAGCAGTTCTAGCTAGAGTTAATAGTAGACTTGTCTCAAGTAAGTAACTCTCATAGTATCCCCAATAAATCTCAGAGTCCACTCTGCTGACCGCTGTAGTTCAGTGCCATATTGAGTCAGAAACTACAGTCTAAATTCATACTACCCTAAGAATCAGAAACCTTTGCATATACCCATCCCTGGAACCAAAATGGTATTATACCATTCTAGCACAGGGGGTGCAGTTTCTTGAATCCAATATGACTCATCAGTGCAACTGTGATACCTGCATCTAACTCTTAACAGCAACTCACACTGTAGGAATCCAGGGGACAAGGTATTTCCACTTGGGAGAAGAGTGCCACTCTCAAGACCTGAAAGATGATGACACTGTTCTTTCAGAACTGGGACATGGCCAGTTGCCTGTTATCCCACACCATTGCTGCAACTGAAAGCAGGTCCTTCACTGCCTTGCTGTGCCTCCTTGATGACTAGCCATTTATCATATCACTGACCAGCTGCTCAAGGGCCCATACCAACCCTGTCTCAGAGCTGGTGCTGCTTTCCTCTATTATTGTCTTCATTACAGACAACTACTAGTACCACACCCCATCTCTACAGCAGAGAATAGCTACTACACTTCACTAACACCATCTCCCCTCAGCAACTCCTGAAACTATATCAGTATGACTGACTGTGGAAGACGTACACCTCCATTGCCACCTCCATCATGACTGTCTACGATCAAGCTTGTGTCATGATCACCTCCTGGACTGAGGGAGAGTGCTGCAAGTCCCCCAGTACTGCAGAAGCTACCAGTGTCAGATGCCCTTGTCAGTATCAGAGCTTGACATAGTAGGATCTAAAGAATTATCCATTGCACTCTTTGTGTCACCATTCCTACTGCCTGAGTGATCACACTGTAGGCACTCCAACTCAAATGCTGTGTGCTTCACACACATCTGGCTTACTATTTTGTCCTCGTCCTGAATGAACCCCAGAGACAGCCTTTCTGACCTCATCACCAAAGCCATTAATTATAGCCAGAAACTATAGGGACCCAACACTATGCATCTCAGCTTAAAATAATCATTGTTTAACAATTCAACACTCTAAGACAAACATTCAAGAGAAAACCATTTACTACAAAAGCCACTTGCCACTTTGTAAAATGGTAGAGATAACTATTCCACAAGATGCAGAAATATCAGTGTAGGGTCATTAAAACAACAAAAACAAGTGAGCATGACAACTAAAACTCACACGCACACACATACACACAGATTAATTATATATCAAAGGATCCCAAAGAAAAAGATATCAACAAAGTAACTGACACAAAATTCAAATTCTAATAGTGATTATAAGGAATCTCAGTAATATTCAGGGAAAGACAGAAAGATTGTTCAATAATTTTAGAAAAAAAGATTCATTGTATGGATGAACAATTCAGTGAGGAAACAGAAATCTCAAAAAAAAAAACATGCACAAATGTTGAAAAAAAAGAACTGAATAAGGCAAATAAAAAACAGTTAAATTAGAAATAATGTTTACACTAGGTGGAAGAAAGATATCTGAACTTGATGACAGGCCTTCTAAAATAGTCTATCCTTTCATATTTTAAAAAATGAACAGGAAAAATGAAAAGAGCTTCTGAGAAACACTTAAATGAATAAATAACCATGTTTTGGGGTCCCCCAAGAAAAGAAAAAGCAGAGCCAAAGAAAACATGCTCAATAAAGTAAATGCTAAAAATCATGATTGTGGAAGATATGCACTTTTAGGTACAGGAAGCCCATAGGATCCCAAATATACATGAACAAAAAAGATCCTCATTATGACATATTTCAGTCAAAATGCAAAAATTTAAGAAAAAGAGAAAATTCTAAAAACTTCAAGGGAAAAGTGCCAAGTCACACTTAAAGTTACTCCTATTAGACTGATAGTATATTTCTTAGCAGAAATCTTGTAAGCCAGCAGGGGATGGAATTGCATAGTCCAAGTTCTGAAAGAAACTAACTGATAACCAAGATTAGTATGCCCAGCATGGACTAGTCTTCAGAAAGGAAAGAAAAACAAAGATTTTTCAGCATAAAGAAAATTGAGGGAATTCATTACCAACAGTCCAGCCTTCTAAAAAATGATTCAGTTTCCTACATCCAGAAGCAAACAGGAGAGAATTATCATCATGAACATATGTGGAAGTATAAAACCCACTAGAAAAGCAGGTAAACAGAAGACAAATAGAAAAGAATCAAGTCTTATCAATACAATAGTCCACCAAATCATGAAGATGAACAAGAAAAATAGAAAAAAAATTATATGCAAAGTAAAAAGAAGGAATTTAACAAAATAGCAAATGGTCAATACCCTGAACATAAACAGAATAAATTCAACAATTAAAAGACTCAGACTAAGTGAATGAATACAAAAACAAGACCTGAGGACATGTAGCATAAAAGCAACTTATGGATACATACAAACTGAAAGTGAATGGATGGAAAAAGATGTTCTAGACAACATGGACCAAAGCAGGAATATATAGCTATGCTCATACCAGACCAGATAGACTTAAAGAAAAAAACTGCAAAATAAACCAAAGAAGTTCACTATATAATGATCCAAGAACTAGATTAGCAAGAACATGAGACAACTGCAGATGTATATATACCTATTGTGAGCTTGCAATTTTATAAGACAAACTTTATTCAATCTAAAAGAAGGAATTCCACTCAATACAGTAATTAGTGGGAGAGTTTGACATCCCATTTTTATCAATATATACCTCATCCAGTTAAAAAGTCAACACAGCTATATGAGAGTTAAAGTATATTATAGACTAAAGGTACCTATCATTTTCAGAACATTCCATTCAAAAGTGCAGAATACACATTCTTTTTACCAACACGTAAGAACATTCTCTAGTATAGACCATATACTATGCCACAAAATGTCTCCACAAATTTAAAAATGTCAATCATATAATTTGTCTTATATCATATAAAAGTCAAAAGCATATCATACTACAATGAAAAAAACTATAAATAAAGAGACAATAATATTTAAATATTATATAAACCTATGAGGACTTAACAAGAAGTCCTTGAAATAATGGATCATTGTAAAAATCAAGGGGAATTTTAAAAAGTCTTGAAATATGTGAAAATACAAATAAAACATATCAAAACTTATGGAATACAGCAAAAGCAATGCTAAGAAGTATGCTTATACAAATAAGTACCTACACCAAAATAAGAAACACTTCATATAAACAACCTAATGATGCTTTTCAAAGACATAGAAAAGAAAGCAAGAATTAACCAAACTCAAAATTACTAGAGGAAAGGAATTACACTGATTAGAGCAGAAATAAATTAAATATAAACTAAAATAATATAAATTACTGATGAAGAGCTGAATTTTTAAAAAATAAATAAAATCAATAAACCTTTAGCAACATTATGAAAAATGAGAAATTTAAATAAAATGAGACATGAAAAAGTAAAAGTTGCAACTGATAAGTGCCACATACACAAAAATGATCATTAGAGAATATTACAAAAAACCATATGCCAGCAAATTGCAAAACATAGAATAAATGGATAGATTTCTGGATGCAAATAACCTATCAAAATTAATCCATGCAGACATAGAAAACAAACAGACTAATAAATGAATAATGAAATCAAATCAATAATATGTCTTCCCAAATAGACAAAACCAGAACTAGGTGACTTCATTCCTGTACTCTTCCAAATTTTAAGGAAGAGTTAATATGATTCTGCTCAAAGTACTCCAAAAAAAAAAAAAACAAAAAGGTGGAAATTCTTCTGTTATTCTAAAGAGACAGCATCATCCTGGTACTGAAATGAAACAAGTACATATATGTGCACATATGCATGCATGCACATACATGCACACATACACACACAATAAGCCCATATTTCTAAGAAAAAGATTGGGACTCAAAATAATCCTCATGAATTAAATTACCACATACCATTAGAGCATTAATCAAGACTTTTACCAGGGGTGCAAGGAGGATTCAATATATGCAAATCAATAAATCATATCAACAAAACAAAGGACAATAATTATATGACTATCTCAATAGTTAGAGAAAAAAGCATTCAGTAAAATTCAACATCCTTTCATGATAAAAATCCTGAAAAAAATAGGTACAGAAAGATGGTACTTGACCATAATAGACTACATAATAATTCCACAGTCAATATCCAACCAAAAGAATAAAAGCAGAAAGTCTTTCTCTAAAGATCTGAAACAAGACAAAGAGGTTCACTCTCACCTTTCTTATACAACACAAATAATAGAAGACTTGAATAGAAAGTGAGGAAGTCAAGTTATCCCTGTTTGGTGATGATATGAATCTGTATATAGAAAACCAAAAGACTCCACCAAAGGACTATTAAGCCTAATGAAAAAATTCAATAAACCTGCAGAATATAAAGTCTACACATAAAAATCAGCAGCTTTTAAAAACACCAAAACAATAGTCTGAGAAAATAATCATGCAAGCAACCTCCTTCACAATAGCTACAAAAACAACAATAAAAAAAGATACTTAGGAATAATTTTAACCAAGGATAAGAAAGAGCTTTATGATGAAAATACAAAACTGATGAAAAAAATCAAGGTGGATTTATTAGTCAGCATTTTTATTTCTGTCACTAAAAGGCCTGACAAGAATAATTTTAGGGGGAAAGTATTTTGTCGGCTCATATTTTTAGAGGTCTTAGACCATAGAAGGCCAGCTCATCCCTTGGGGTTAGAGGTAAGGCGGAACATCATGGCAGAAGGCATGGCTCTAGGGAGCAGAGAGAGACCACTCCAGATACAAAATATATACCTCTAAGGGACATCCCCAATGACCCACTTCCTCCAGCCACACCCTACCAGCTTATAGTTACAATTCAATCCTTATCAGGGGATTAACTCACTGATTTGAATTAAGGCTCTCATAATCTAATAATTTCTTCTCAGCCTTCCTGGATAGTCACAAGTGTGCTTTTAGAGGACACCTTACACTTAAACCATAACATAGGATGTAATGGTTTAGCTATGAGGTGTCCCTTAAAAGCTCATTTATGAGAAAATGCAAGAAAGTTTAGAGGTGAAATGATCAGGCTGTGATAGCCTTAATCTAACGCGTGTATGAATTCATTTGAGTAAGTGGGTGGTGATTGAAGGCAGGTAGTGTGTGGCTGGAAGAGGTGGATCACTGGGGGTGTTTGGGGTATATTTGGAGTTTGTATTTCCTGACACATAGAGCTCGGGCTCTCTCTCTCTCTCTCTCTCTCTCTTTCTCTCTCTGTTTCCTGGTGCCATGTCCTGAGCTGCTTCCTTCTGTCACACCCTTACACCATGATGTTCTGTCTCATCTTTGGCCAGAGCAATGAAGGTAGTCAGGTAGCCATCTATGGACTGAGCCCATTGAAACCATGAGCAACCAAAAAACTTTACCTTCTGTACATTGTGTACATTGTCCCTGTCATGTCGTTTGGTCACAGAAAGGAAAAAGCTCACTAAAACAGAGGATGGAAAGATCTGCTGTATTTATGATTGAAAGGTTTAATATAGTAAAATGTCTGCATTGCTCAAAGTAATTTACATTTCCAGTCAATTTTTCCATCAAAATACAAATGATATTCTTCACAAAGCTAGAAAAAAATTGTAAACTTTATATGAATTCAAATAAGATCCTGAATAAACAAAGCAGTCTTGAGCAGAAGAATAAAACCGATGCCAGATAGCAAAGACATGTTGAGCAAGAAGAACAAGGCAGGAGGCACTACAATACCTGACTCCAAAATATTCTGTAAACTCTAGTAATCAAAGCAGTAAAGGGTTGGCAGAAAAGTAGCTGTATAGATCAAAGGACAAAGTAGCTTATATGTAAATCCACTCATGTACAGAAAACTAAGTTTTGACAAAGGTACTGAGAGCATGCAGTGGGAAAGGACAGGTTTTATAACAAATGGTGTGAGAAAATTGGATATTTATAGGCAAAAGAATGAAAGTAGACTCCTATCTCTCACCAGGTAAACAATTCAACTCAGAGTAGACCAATGACTTAAAGGTAAGACATTAAACTACTAAACTAAGAAGTAAACTTACTGGAAACATTTCAGGTAATCAGAATGGATATGCATTTTTGGATAAGACCTGAAAACACAAGGAATAAAACCAAAAATAGACAAATGGGATTATAGCAAACTAGAAATTTCTGTATAGCAAAGGAAACAACAGAGAGAAGAGGCACCCTATATAATATGGGAGAAAATATTTGGAAACTATATTTCTAACAATGGGTTAATATCCAGAAATTGTAAGGAACTCAAAAAAGCTCTATAGCAAAAAATAAAAAAGGAGATTTAAAAATGGACAATAGATCTACATAGATATTTCCCAAAAGAAAATATACAAATGCATAATAGGCTATGAAAAATGATCACCATTACTAATTTTCTGAGAAATGCAAATTAAAGCCACAATAAGATACAACATCACCCTAGTAAGAATGACTATTATCCACAAGTCTAAAGACAAGAAATACTGGCAAGGATATGGATTAAAGGGGAAACTTGAACACTGTGGGTGGGGATGTAATTAGTATAACCATATGGAAAACAGTATGGAGGTTCCTCAAAAAATTGAAAATAGAACTAGCATATGATGCAGCAACCCACTACTGGATATATATGCAAAAGAAATGAAATCACTATGTCAAGAGAGATATCTGCATGCCCTTGTTCACTGAAGCACTCTTCAGAATAGCCAAGAAATGGGAACAACCCCTGATGAATCCATAATAAAAATGTGGTACCTACACACAATGCAATACTACTTAGACATAGAAAAGGATGAAAGCTAATAATTTGAAGCAACATGGATGGACCTGAGAATGTTATGTTACATGAAATAAGCCAAGTCAGAAGGACAAGTACAGCATGATCTCTCTCATATTAGGCTGTTCAAAAAATTTTTAAAAAGTAATTCTGAACATGAAATAGTAGTTTCTAGAACATTGGAGGGGGTGAGTTTGATAACAGGTACCAAAGAACATGTAGATAGAAGTTAATGTGTTCAGGAGTTCTACAGTAGTGCGGTAACTAGAGTTTGCAATAAACTGTATTTTATCAACAGTTGGAAGAGTCCAAAGGCTTGAAAAACAAAATAACGATAAAGGAATGAAAATATTAATCATCTTGATTTGATCAGTGTGCATTTTATATATGTATGGAAAGATCACACTGTCTTGAGAAATATAGAAATATTGCAGGTGAGTGGAAAATTTATAAAAATGTTTAATAATGTGAAAATGTCAACTGGTTTGATAATTGTTATGATTTGGATATAAGGTGTCCTCCAATTCTCATGGGTGAGACAATGCAAGAAGACTTAGAGGTGATATGATTGTGTTATTAGTCTTAACCCAATCAGTGAATTAATCCCCTGATAACTTAGTGGTAACTGAAGGCAGATAGGGTGAGGCTGGAAGAGGTGGGTCCTTGGGGTCATGTGTTTGGGGTACATATTCTTGTATCTGGTAAGTGGAGTCTCTCTGCTTCTTTACTGTAATGCCTTGAGCCTCCTCCCTTCACCACACTCTTCTGCCATGAAGATCAGCTTCACCTTGAGTCCTAAGGAATGGATCCAGCCTTCTATGGACTGACTCAGACCTCTGAAACCATGAGCCCCCAAATAAAATTTTCTCCCCCAAAACTGTTTTTCTAGGTCTTTTAATTGCAGCAGCAAAAAAGCTAACTAAAACAGAAATTATACATTTATTCACTCTGTGAATTTTCACATTGTAACCATAAATATGTGCATTTAAAATAATAATAAGAAAAATAGCCTATTTAAGTAGAAGCATTTAATCATGAAGATGATTTGCATGTGTTGAAAATAACAAGTTCTTTATGTAATTAGAGAGTATGTTCAATGAATTTAGTGACAGAAGAAATAGTTGTGTACTTTTGCATTCTAGAGGAGTCAAAAATAGTTCACATAATACATGAGTGTTCTAGAAGAGTCGATACAGTTGTGGAAAAAAGAAATTTATATATTTAGAAATTAAATAAGTATAACTGATAAGTGTGTGATTTTATATCTTCCTTCTCTCTCCACAAAGCAATTTTTGTGCCAAATACATTATTGAAAGGAAAGAAGAGAGTCATATAATATCAAGAATTGTAGAAACTTGACCCTTCCTTTATTTGTTAATTCCTCTATATATCATCAGTTTAACTTTGCTGGATTAAGTGGATTGATACTTTAAATAATTGACTTCTTAGTGAAAATGAACTTCACTAAATTTTGGAGAAAGCTTTATCTAAAACAATTTAGAAATGCTACATAATTGTTTATGAATTATAGTGTGTAATTTAATTGATATTAATTACTTTCATATTGATTTATAGATTTAATGAGTTTCAATTAAAAGAATTATATTCGGGGCATAAACTATTCTAAAAATCATATTAAAATGGCAACTATTAATATAAACGATAATTTGAAATAAGAGCTTTGTGGAGGGACTTGCTTTAATCTGATTGGAAAAATATAAAAAAGTTATGGTAACTAAGAATTTATTTATTTATGCAAAATAGAAAAGTTAATTAGTAAAAAAGAATATAGAGGAGATAACCAGAACTACACTGATACATAAACTTGCATTAGGATACAGATGACATTGCAGGTAAATGTGAAATGATGGGAGGATATTTTAACAGATTTGCCTGTGCAACTGACATTTCATAAAAAGAAAAAAAGACATGCAATTATACACAATCCATAAACATTAATTTGAGGAGGCAATGTTGAAGGGTAAAAATTCAGAGAAAGAGATCTTCTTTTCAGATGACACATAAAACGTGGAAATTAAAGGAAATATTCCATTTTATAAAGAATACTATAACAATTCACAAGATCAAAGAAATGCTTAAGACAAACCTTAAACTCTGAAAGACAGCTGGAGTATTAATAACTAACAAATAATCAAATATAAAGAATACCTCTCTATATAAAATTCCTTTGATTTTTTAAAAAAAATACAAAGAATATATTTAAAAGAGGAAAAGAATAGGAATTTTTTTAAATGATGAAGCAAAATTAGCATTACTTCTAATAAAATCTTATTTATTAAGGAAATGCAAAAAAAAAACATTTTTGTGTTATTTCCTCATAAAACTATCTAAATTTGACAACTAAGTGGAATAAAGGGAACCCTTATTTTCTAGTAGAGGTAATACAAAAAAGTGTTTCAATATGGAGTCCCTTAATAATTATTAATACATTAAAATCTGTGAAAAATAAATCTGTTTTTTCACACTTGTGCAACCTTCTAAGACGATCACTGTTGTCCTCTATTTGATAGGCCACGGATCATGATATTGCTTAATTATTTTTTAAACACCATCCATACCCCTGAAATTTAAAATGCAGAAATACTATTCACCATTGTGTTTCTGAGAAAGTCTTGCATTTGTTTAAAGTAGATGAATAAAAAAATTATAGCAGATATTTTTATAATAGCAAATATTAGAAACCAAATAATTTTCTAACAATAAAAAATAAAATTATTATATATTTTCATGATGGAATCTTTTACAAAATAATTTTGATTCAGAAAATATAAAAACAGTAAATTATTCATATAAATTGTCCTAAAACCAAAGAATAATGTAATCCAGTAATTTAAACACATAAGGCAAACCAACAACAACAACAAAAAATTTAAAATCTAGCAAAGTGAATACTTTTGGAACTAAAAATGCACTCAGAAGAGTTTGAAAATACTGTTGTTATTTCCATTTAAAAAAATAGAGTACCATGCTTTTTCATTATTATAGCTCTGTAGTGTAATTTGAAATTTGGTATTGCGATGCCACCAGATTCATTTTTTTCACTAAAGATTGCTTTAGCTATTCTAGGTCTCTTATTTTTCCTAATGAAATTCATGACTTCTTTTTGTAATTCTGTGAAGATGGTCTCCAGTATTTTGATACTGTTGTGTTGGATCTGTATAGCACTTTAGGTAATATGGCCGTTTAACAATATTAATTCTCCCTATCTAAGAACATAGGAGATCTTTCCATCTTCCCAGGCCATCCTCAATTTCTTTCCTTATAACGTTCATTGTAGAGGTCCTTTGCCTCTTTTGTTAGATTGATTCACATGCAACAAAATAGAGATGAAGACCAAAGGAATAGAACAGAAGACACAGAAACAAACTCAAATATAATTACCTAATACTTGACAAAGTAGCCAAAAACTTTAGTTGGAGAAAAGACAGTCTCTTTAACACATGGTGCAGAGGAAACTGGAAAACCATATGTAGTAAAATGAATCTCAGCCTCTCACCCTGTGCAACTCAACTCAAAGTGGATAAAAGACCTTGGAATTAGACTGGTATCCCTGCACCTACTAGAAGAAAATATAGGCCCAACACTCCAAAATATTTGCTCAGGAAATAACTTCTTAAACAAGACCCCCAAAGCACAAGAATTAAAAGGAAAATCAACAAATGGGATGGCATCAAACTGAAAAGCTTCCTCACAGAAAAGGTAACAATTAAGAGCGTGAAGAAAGAACCTACAAAATGGGGGAAAAAACTTTGCATCCCGTACCTCAGACAGGGCATTATATCCAAGATGTACAAAGAACTTAAGAAACTTAACACCAGAAAGCCCCACAAATACCCTAATCTATAAATGGACAAAAGAACTAAGCAGACACTTCTCAAAGGAAGAAACACAAATGATGAACAAACATGAAAAATGCTCAAAATCTCTAGCAATCAGAAAAATGCAAATTAAAACTATACTGAGATTTCACCTAATCCAGTCAGAACTGCAATAATCAAGAATGCAAACAACAAATTTCAGTGGTAATATGGGGATAAGGGTTTACTTATGCGCTGTTGGTGGTACAACCACTTTAGAAAGCAGTTTGGAGATTCCTCATAAAACTAAGAATGGATCCACCATTTGAGCAAGCTATTCCATGCTTCAGTATATATCCAAATGACCTAAAAGGAACATATTACAATGATGCAGCCACATCAATATTCACAGAGGCTCAATTCAAAATAGCTAAAGGTGTGGAACCAATAAAGGTGCCCTTCAACTGATGAATGGATAAACAAATGTGGCATATACATATAACAGGGTATTACTCAGCTGCAGGAATAAATGACATTATGTCATTTGCTGGCAAATGGATGAAACTGGAGGACATCATGCTAAGTGAAATAAGCCAGTCTGAGAAAGCAAAGGTCAAATGTTCTCTCTGATATGTGGAAGGTAACCCAAAATAGGGAAAAGAACACAGGAATAGTCAAAGGGGAAGGAAATGGAGGGAGGAGCAATGAAACTGGGAAGGTTAAAGGAAGGAGTCACACTTAATTAGCTCATGCTTATATATGAGCATATATACCTATACCACAGTGATTATTTTATATGTATACATATATCACATATATATGTATATATCAGTGAGTGGGATATATATATATATATATATGTATATATATATATATATATATATATATTTATTTATCAGCGAATCACTAAAAAAAAGCCATCTAGTAAACAAAAAAAGACCAAAAAGAGAAATGAGAAGGGGTGCAGGTGTGTGGGGGGCTGATGCCGGGGACTGAATTAGAAAAAGTTATACTGCATGCTTTTACAAAAATGTTAATGTTTAATTCTATTGTCAAATATATCTAAAAAGAACAGGGGTGGGAGGAAGGAAGAAGAAGGAGAAATTCTGGAACTGAGTTAAAATACACTCCAAGCTTTTGTGAGTATGCTGTTGTATATACTATTTTCACATATATAAAAAATTATCTTTCAGACCACATACAAAATGAAGTCTCAGAGCATGAAAGCCATATGAAAAACCAAATGAAATTGATTCTCTCTTTATCTCACTGCCGTTCTCTTTTTAAAAAGAAAATTATCTTCATAGGTATAAGAACTATATCACAATACTTGCATATATTAGAATAAACGTACACCCTAGAAAGAGAAGCAGTGGATCAGAGGACAGGTTGATGGAGGTGGGAGTGCTGGGGGGATGTTGGCCAAATTTTATTGCTATGTTGTGTGCATGTATAAATATGTGACAACAAATCCTGTCATTATGTACAACTATAATGCACCAATTTAAAACTGAATAAATAAAAAAGCATTAAAAAATCAGAGTAGTATACAATAGAATGTACATCATATCAACATTCTTTTTTCCCCCACATTTCATTGGTACATTATAGTTGTACTTAACAATGGGATTTGTTGGTACATATACATACATGCACAAAATATAACAATGTAAATCCTGCCTCAGCACTTCCACTCTCCCTCACCTCTTCCCACCCCCTGGTCCCTTTCTTCTACTCAACTCCCTTTGATTATTTTGTTGACTTTTCCAGGTTTTTATTGATAGCATAGGAACTATTTAGTATCTCAGAGGTGCAAAATACCTTTTTTTTTTTTTTGGAGAGAGAGAGAGAAAGAGATTAATTTTATTGAGTTTTTCATATTGCTTTTGTTGCTGACACTTTGTTGTGTACGTGGTGCTGGGGTTCAAACTCAGGTCCTCATACATGCCAGGCAAGTGTCGTAACTGCTGAGCCACTGGTCCAGCCCCCAAATATACTTCTTAAAATATCATTATGCTTTAACTGCCCTGATGCCTCATATCTTCTTTACTGTGTATTCCATATTTCATACTAAAAATGAGAACATTAAAAGACTGAAAAAATCTGGTCTTTAAAGGAGAAGCTACATGTTAGAAAAGAAAACACCATTATTATTCTGTACAACTTAGATAGTCAAACAGTCCAGAACTAATCTCACCTGCAGAAAATGTGCCTACATGTTTACAAATTAGCATTGAGACTATTAGAAAACTAAATTTAATTTATAGCTAATTATGACTTCAGCTCCATATATTATGAGGTATGTCAAAACTGACAAAAATACAAGTCTGCCTGACTAAATAAATTTAGATGCCTTTTCTGAAAACAGAAGTGGAGAAATTGAAGATTTTAAGTGAATAGGTCACATACAATCCGATCTAAATTTAGAGTGCTAACTGTAAATAAATGTGAAGAGTGGGAAGCAGTATAAGCAGAGACAGTTGAGATACTTGTGGCAGTCCTGGCCACAAGTGATGAGCTAGGTACTGGACTAAAGTCATAACTATAAAAAAATTATTCATATTTGCTTTCAAATGGTCTGTATCTAACTAACTGGGAACAACTATGCCAGAAAAAATAATAAAAGTTATATACTTGAAGCTCAGTTTGGAATCATAATATGTAGGACAGCTATAAATTTAGACTGGTAGATTTTTTTTTAGGCTACCATTTTTTTTAGTACCATCCTTAATGTAAATTTTGTTCCTAAATTGCAAACAACTTTTGGAAAAGATACAAATTAATTAACATGCAAACTTACTTCAATGTAAGTGGGAACTGCATTCCTGGAACTAAATGTATGCTGAGGCTGTGCAAATACATATTTTTGTATGTCAAATGAAGTTAGGATTTAGGATCACATAATTATAACCAGTTTTCATGTTCATAAATATAAAGAGATTTGATAAATATAGATGCATATATGGTTCTCCTGTGTATGTAAAGACTTCAAGAACACATGGCCTTTGCCAACTAAATGCCACTAATGATTCTCCATTTGTGTAAGCACAATAGGCCATCTAAATTTTATAACATTGCTTAATGTGGTATCACCATCCTTTGCAAAATCACTACATTATTTCACATTATTACCAAATAAAATCTGCATGATTGAGATTTTTGATGAATAGAATATGGCAACTATTGATGTAGGTAGAGTGAAAAAGCAAAAGATAAACAAAGATGGATTGACATGCTAAACATAAGACATCCTTCCTCTGACAGTTCTTAATTTGAGGTTGTCATGGAAATAAGAGTGGAAAAGATATTTTAAGTTTTACAAAATGTAAATTTGCCTCTTGGAGACTAATTTGTACTGGACATTGCTTGCTATCCATGGTTTGGTAGCTGGAATATTAGCAATAATGAGTCTTGAGATTCTTTGAGCCAAATCATGTCTGTCTGCTTTATTTTATCCTGAGGACTTTAGATGCCACGATTAATGGCAGGATGACTGACTACAAATTCTGGAAACACCTGGGATTTCTACTGTTCCAAATCCAGTAAAACTGATCTACTCATTTCAGGAAAATTATATTTAATCCATTTAGCATTTTCAAAATTAGAAAATGCTATAATTATTTTACCCATCTTCTTTTAAAGTAAAAATTATCTGAAAAATTGGCATGGACATTATATAAATGAAGACTAGAGTTGGAATAATGAAAGAAGGTTGTATCAGGAATTTCAAGAAGGCAAGTTGGAAAAAAATCCAATTCTCTGATGTTAGGACTTACCATCCCTTGACTCCGGACTTCTAGACTTTAACTTAAAGGTATTAAACTTCATCTGTTTATGCTTTTATTATCTGGCTCATTTTTATTCTTTCCCTAATATAATCCTAATAAGTATGATTAACATTAAATTCCTTATCTGGATGCATGCTATTATAAATAAATTTCTTCTATATATGCATTGTTGCACTAAAATAAGAATGTGTGATATTAATTTAGTAATTGAACATCAAATATCAACAATTTAAATATTGTAAATTAAAAATACAGGCTGTCTTAAAATAGCCTATATTCCCAACAGAAATATTAATTGACAATTTATAGTGACTCATTAACATCATGGAACCCCATACATTTTTAAGCATCTTCACAAGAATTTTATACCATATTGGGAGAGAGCATCACAGCAAAGATCAAATTAAAGGCAAGTTCTCCTCCAAATGTTTTCAAAATTGCAATAAGTTAGTTGATGGTGGTAGGTAGATTATGGAAACCAAAAGGTAAAATATCAGAGTCTTCGGCCTTTAACTATGTCTGCAGTTAGTTGTCTGTGTTTGCTTGCATATGGAACTAATAAGAAGCAACAAAATAAGAATCCTATTAATTCTGTAGAAAATGTTTTGATGCTGATACTGTAAAACTAACCTGTAATATCCTATGATTATTCTGATGTAACTCATGGGCCATCAAATACACCAGGAAGGTACAGGTTATGAAGGCTATTTAGCCTTCAAGACTCCTCAATGTTCATCTCAGGTTCAGCCACAGAGATAACTGAGAAGTATTTTATCAAAAGGTAGAGTCATGCCCATGGAGGATGTTAATGGAGGAATATCTTCCTAGAAATCACAAGTACACAGTGTCAAATGGGCTAAACTAGGAACTCTGATTGCTGCACGGAAAGGATTCTTTTCTACCCATGTTCAACAGGGTTTGATAAATACAGATCACCAATTGAAGTGGTTCACATTTTATCTCCTCCAAACAGGTAATTCCAGATTATATTATTTTTTTTCTTTTATGGGAAAAATTATCTGTTCTTTATTTTATAGGTCACAAGAAAATTAGAATTATGCCTTATGAGGATGAAGTTAAATATAAATCAGAGATCATGAGCTTTGAGCTGAATGCAATACTGAATGGTCATTTGGGAACCTTCTTTGGGGAAATAATAAGACTGTTATAGGCTGGGGTGATATTTCTAACTGTTCTCCTTCTGTAGTAGAATCTTCTTGAGGCATTTAGCTGACCCAAAAGAGAGTATTTTCTTGAGCTTTACTAGCTGCACAATGTGTGACATTGCAAAGTTCTGGCCAACGTTGTGTAAGTAGAATCAAAGTGAGTAAATTCTGGAAAGTGTTCACAGAAAAAATTTATTTCAGCCAGGTTTTGGATTATATGAATAAAAGTTCTGGTAAGTTCTGATAAAAATAATGCAA
The DNA here is from genome assembly GCA_004027875.1 of Aplodontia rufa. Classification (NCBI taxonomy): domain Eukaryota; kingdom Metazoa; phylum Chordata; class Mammalia; order Rodentia; family Aplodontiidae; genus Aplodontia; species Aplodontia rufa. Next base: position 55,679 of record PVKS010007593.1, on the reverse strand, counting down.
AGAGTAAAAAGTTTGTTTTCACTCACAGTTTCAGGGTTTCAGTTGACTGACTTCTTGGTACTGAGACAAAGCAGATGCTGAACATCATGACAAAAAGATGTAGCAAAGGAAAGCAGCTCAGGACATGACAGTCAGGAAGAAGAAAGAGAGCTCCATTCACCAGAAACAAAATATAAACCCTAACGACACATCCCCAGTGACCCACCTCCAGCAGCCAAAGTCTACCTGCCTATCCTTGCCATCCAGATAATCTATATGAGTGGATTAATCCATCAATTAAGTCAGACCTCTCATGATCTAAACGTTTTTATCTCATACATGAGCTTTTTTGGGGTAACATCTCATATTTAAATAATATTTTGCCCAAGCCCCTCAAATCCCTATCTCACAAAGCAAATTGTACTTAGTCCATTTTTAAGAGTCCTTATAATTTGAACACTTCCAGCATTGCCCAAATGTCTAGACCAAGTCCAAAGTCTCTTCTGAGACTCCCGGTAAATTCTTAGATGTTTCTCCTACAAAGATTAAAATCAATTGTATATACCCGATATACAAAAAGCACAGAGTAAGTATTCTCATTACAAAAGGGAGAAATAGGGGCATAGAAGAAAGCAATGGGATTAAAGCAAGACCAAAATCTAGCTGGGCAAACAAGTCCCAGCATTCCATGTCCAATATCTGGTGAACATAGTATTGTGAGGTTTTCTCAAGAGGGCTTGCGTAGCTTTGTCCCTATGGTCTTGGTGGTTGCAGCCCACAAGGCCTCTCTCTTGGCTTGTTTCTGCCTGATTCCTGCAGGTTTCCTCTGTAGACGATCCACATTACTGTCATCTCTTAATCCTAAAATTCTCCTCTGAAGCTTTGTTGTCTATCTCACATCTTCATTAATCACCCTCTCAGGGGCAGCCTGACCTCTCGTGGTCAGGGACTCTGACCATGGTCTAGTTTGCCTCATCATTGAGACCTTCCTTTAATTTTGGTGGCAACCTCCTTTACCCCCCTACTAGTATCCTGCATTCCTGCACAACCAGCATCACATGATTGATGCCAAGGTCTGCCACCATCTCAAGAAGTAACCAAGCCTCCAAGGGCCATAGCTGTAGCAACCTTAGTGCCTGAGTGACTAAGCGTGGCAAAACAGCTTTCTATATCAACCACCACTTGGAAAATCAGGTTGCCTCAATGGATTGTTCTTAAAGGAATGCTTTTAAACCCTTGAACCTCAATGGGTGTGGTCTTGCCAATTCCTGAGATGCCCTCAAGTCATCATTCCTATTGTCTCTTTTTTAGTAGCTGTAATGTCTTTAATAATCACACCCTTGTTGGCCCCAGTTTGATTCACACTTTTCTTGTCAAATTGCAGATTTTTCCAAATTTTCTTCTCCCCATTCTGCTCCTGATTTTCATGGTAAATGTGGCTAAAAGTGGCGATTGCTATCCATGCCACTGCCTGAATGCTGTGCAGCCTTAAAATTTCCTCTGTCATATTAGTTGGTCCCTAACATTTAAATTGAGTCTCACAGAATGTCTGAAAGCATAGCAAAATGTAGATAGATTTTTCCAGAATGTAACACTAATGGTCCAAGTTCCAATCTCCAAAAGAATCCTAAGCCTCATGAGCCCAGTCTTTACTGTCCATAGTCCAACTAGCATTCTGGTTTTTTGTGCACCACCAGAACTACTCTTTAAGCTCCATTTATAGCAGTCTAAACCTTTTCCAGCTTGCATCACTAAACTTTTCCAAATTCTTTCCCTTCACTCCTCACATCCCCACAAAGCATCTCCAAAGGTGTCTGCAACATGTGGCTAAGTTTATCACAGCAAAGATTCCGCTTATCAATAACAATTTGTTTTTGTTAGCCTTTATACCATTCTGAACAGAAAATCTTACAAGAATACTGAGAGGAGAAAATATTTATTTTGTCTCAAAGTTTCAGAGATTCAGTTCATGATTGGCTGACCTCATAGTTGTGGTGCCAAGGTAAGGCCAAACATCATGATAGGCAAGGAAAGTAGCTCCCAACATGACAGTCAGGAAGCAGAAAGAGAATGCTCCATTCCCTAGGGACAAAACATGAACCTCAAAGAGCGCATTCCCAATGACCTGCTTTCTCTAGCCAAATCCTACCTACTTTGTTACTATCTACTTAATCCTATCAATGGATTGATCCATTGATTAAGTTATAACACCAATCATTTCACCTCTGAAAAGTCTTGCCTTTTCTCAAACACGAGCTTTTGGGGATACCACATACAGAAACTATAACAGAAAAGAATTTTCCTCTTCTTTTTCTGCCTTTGTTATTACTGGAATGTGGACAAGATGCCTGGCATGGTCAAAGCCACTGACACAATGAGAATATTACCTCCATAGCTTAACCGTGAAACATCTTAAAGGAAGAACATTCTTAAGTTCTGACATTCTTGTTAAATTGCCATAACCAGCTGCAGAAAAGTATTCATCACTGGATTTCAATATGAGGAAATTTAGAAAAACAATTTTTCTGAAATTCCCACTACACAGTGAGCAGTATTTCTTTTGGTTTCCCATGATGTCAATAGTCCCTGAAGAAACTCTTTAAGAAATAGCAGCAGGAGGCAGCTACTGAAACATTTTGACATCTGTCCATATTTATATATTTCAGTTTCCATTTGCTTAGAGCACTTATTCAGAGTATATAAATGAAGTGTGACAGAAACTCTGTGACTATTATTGATAAACAGTTTTCTAAGTCTGTATTTTTATTATGTTGTGCTAAGCCATCAAAAACAATCAGTGAATATCTGCAAGATAATGTGTCATTGAAAATGGAAGAATAGTGCTGGACTTTGTGATTTGTATTTGCATTTTTTTTATTTAATAAAATCCACAGTGTCTTGACTATCAATTTCATATGATGTATTCTAAAAATATCAGAGTAGAAGTATACAGAAAAACAATGATTTTTTTCATTAAATTATTAATCTATTTCTATGAAAGCATAGAACAGTTCCTACAGATTCTCAGTGCTGTATTATTTAACTCTATCACATTTCATCTTTGGCTACCTTTTAATTTTTATTTTTGACTGTCTAATCTTAGATTTTCACTTTGTTTTTCAGGGTAATAATGAATCCATGGATATATGTAAATAGTTCAAAAGGAAGAGACAATAGAAGTACTATATTAAAAATACTATATATAGTACAATATAAAACTTCATAAAAAATTCAAATGGGCACTTTAATGGGCAGTTGTTAGAATAAATACATTAAAGCATTCATTCACTTATCCAGAAAAATCTTACTACTGCTTTCATAATTTCATAATTCCTTCTGGTCCCCAAATGAAATTCTACATGAAAGTTGTGAAAATATTCATTTTCAAAATCCAAAGCTTTAGAAATAACATAGATGATGAAGAGTAGGGCAAGAAAAATATAATATAAATGGTTCCCATTTCATATATATAGTTATTTCATAAGACAAATCTTTTCCTGGGAAATTTTCAGCAGTCAAACTGGTTGTGATTTGTATTTCTTGAGATTTTCTTTGGAGTAGCTAATAAAAATTGTTTATCTGGGGAATGATACCAGGAATTAGGAATCTCTAAATTTTAACTCACATTTTTTTAACATTAAAAGTGAAGCCAAAACATCATAATTTTTAGAAAGTAGTTTCTTTGAAAGAATGGAGATCTTAGTGTTTTATATAGTAATTTGATAAATATAAGGAAGGGTAAAAGCTTAAGAAACAATCAACTTAAAATGGGAACTTTTATCAAGGGGGATTGAAAATACTTCTTTACATAGAATTGTTAAACTTATTTTGTATCTTCACAACACAGTATTCAGGTCTGTCTAATTTCTAATTTTGTTAGCAGGAAATTCTTCTCTAAACTTTTGTCCATTTTTTATTTCATTTTGTTTTGTTTTTATTATACACCATATTTATTTGATACCTTGACATTTATATATTTTCCTTATAAGACTTTTTATGTATTATTTATTTTCTTTTTTAAAATTTTTTAAAGAGAGAGAGAGAGATTGAGAAAGAAAGAAAGAGATTCAATTTTCATTTTTTTCATCTGGTTTTTGTTTTTCCTCGACTTGGTTTTGAGTGTAGTGCTGGAGATAGAACCCAGGTCCTCATACCTAGTAGGCAAGTGCACTATGGCTGAGGTACCTCTCCAACCCTGTTATTTATTTTCAAAAGGAAACTTATTTTGAGTTTCCTTACTTGCCCCTGATAATTAATTGGATTAATTAAAATAATGATTTTTAACCTCTGATAATTAATTGTTGGAACTTATCTTTCTGTGACTGGCTTATTTCATTTAACATTATGTCTTCAATTTCCATTCATTTTGCTGCAAATGGTACAATTTGATCCTTTTATGACCAAAACAGGTTCCATTGTGGGTATATAACTTATTTTCCTATTCCATTCTTTTGTTGATGGGGACCTAGACTGGTTCCATATTTTAGTGATTGTGAGTACTGCTGCCACAAACAAAAGAATGGAGTTGTCTCTTTTGTATGCTGACTTTAACTCCTTTGGATGTATTTCGAGGAGTGGATTTGCTGGATTATATTATATGGTAGCTCCATTCTTAGTTTTTTTTTTCTTTCTTTCTTTCTTTTTTTTAAGAGTGATGGACAGTGAGAGAGAGAGAGAGAGAAAGAGAGAAACAATTTTTAATTTAATTTTTCATGTGACTTTCACTGCTCCAAGACCTTGTTACGTATGTAGTGCTGGGGTTTGAACTTGCGTACTCGCGCATGCCAGGCAAATGCTGCAACCACCAATCCACCACTCCAGCCCCTCTTCTTAGTTTTTTGAAGAAGCTCTGTGTCAATTAATCTGACCAGAGCTGATCTGCTAAGCCTAGCCTATCAGATTGCAGGTTATTAGTCAACAGAAAGAGATCAGTCAAAACCTGAAACTCACATGTGTTAGAGACTTAAGGCCAGTCATAAATCAACAGCTATGACACAACATGAGTGCCTAACCAAGACTAGATGTCAAGGTCCTAACAAGTCATGATAATGACACTCCCAAGCCTAGACATGAGCCTCTGATAATAACAGAGAAGCACCTAGGATTGCCTTGGTAAGAATATTAGGAGCCTTAGATCCTGAGGTAGAATTCTCATTGTTATCTAGAATTCAAGTATTGCTTCTGTTCTTATACGTTTCTCCTAATAAAAGCTATACCCAGAATATATACCACATGATTATTTACCATTATTGTCTAGACACAGATGCCAAAAACATTGATATATTTCCATTTTAATTTAGTCAGAGCTTTTAGCTTTTTAAAACTGTCATAAAGCTTCAGCATTGAAAATTTAGTATAAGAACTAACTGCATTCTTTCATTAAAATGCTATGAAGTCATTAAAATTATATTAGGGACACATACTTATTGGCTCTCTATATAATCAAATTCTACTAAGAAATGCACTAGATGGAAATCAAGTATGTATTTTGTGAGTCTACATGAAAAAGTAATCACAGAGTTATATTCCATAACAACATTTTTCTATGCAAATTTCAATTTTATTTTCATTTTCTAATATCTTAAAAGGAACACAGAGAGTAGAAATTGGTGGGATATGTCTTTAATGGTAATAAAGCTAGTATTTATTTTTTTGGGCCACCACTTTCTTATACTCCTGGGAGTTCCAGTTTTAGCACTGAAAGTCTGAAGAAAATTCCAATCCCAGACAAACCCATATGGCTGGTAATCTTACCACCAGACAGTTGATATGTATTCCACGTACAGAGAAGGCACTTAATAAATGTTTTTTTTAAAGCCTAAATGCTAAATTAATGAAGGAATTATTTCTTGAAACCAAAGTAACAGGAATGGAGGAAGATCCAAAGACTGTTTAGGAATCAGAAATCAGCTTAATGTCTGTGACTTAGACTACTCTATATTCACAGGACTTCCTTCTTCTTCTAGACACATAGACACATTATCATTATCATAGCCACCCTACCATGTTATGAATGCAGCCATGTTACTGAATTTTGAGTAACAGAATGTGAACACAAGTGATAATCAGGAACCTGGTCCAAACATTTCCAGTGTGTTTAGTTGCCCTTTCTGGTGGCAAATGCAGAATACCTAACAGAGTCTGAGGTCAAAGGTAAGAGAAAAGCTGCAAGATGGAAAGAGTAGGTGTGCCTGAATGACTGCGTAGAATACCACAAACAAAAATAACATTGCATGAGGAAGAAAATATCTATTAATTAGCTAACTGATTAATCAATTTATGCTGTGGATTGTATACAGGGCCTCATACTTGGTAAATGCTCTACCACTGAGCAGCTAAATCTCCCCACCTTTGTACTGGTTTTAGGGCTTGTTTAGTTCAGAAACTAGATGTATTTTGTTAATACAATAGGGAAATTATATATTGAGTATATCTTGTATATGGTATATGATTTTTATAAAAATGTATATTCAACCACTTTCAAAGGTCTGATTTTGTTATTTTGTTTAAATATGTTTCCTATGTAATTTGGTATAAATACTACTTTTAAAGAAAATCCTATTCAAAGTCTCAGATTTTTTGGGATGGAAAGCACCTCTTTTCTCCTTTACAAGTGAAGTTTTATAAGGTCTATTAACATCAGGTAATGACAGGGCCAATAAACAGAAATGTCCATTGATTAGCAACTCCATGTTTTCTCCTCTCCCAGGTTCTAGCAAACATGATTCCACTCTTTGATATGAAGGAGTTGACAATTTTATATACTTTTCATAAATGGAATTGTGTTGTATTTTTCTTTCTGTTACTGACTTATTTCACTTAGTGTAATATCCTCTAAGAGTGTCCATCCTGTAGCACAGTACAGATATTCCTTCTGTTTTGATAACATGTATTATGATGGCTATTATTAAAAATAAAAAAATGCAAGTGTTGGGAGGATCTACAGAAATTAGTACCCTTGCATGTCTATTGATGTAAATGAAAAGTGGGGCAGCTTATATGGAAAACTGGTGTGGTAGTTCCTCAAAAAAAAAGTCATACTTTTAAGTATTTAGCTAAAAGAACTGAAATCAGGATATCAAAATGATCTTATTACTCATATATTCATTGTGTCATGACTCATAATAGTTGACATTGACACAGTTATTGACCTCATGATAAGATAATCTTATGAAAATGACAAAATTAATTTTGCAAATATGTCTAAATTTTAATGAATAAAAGTAATGTTTATGAAATGTTTTTATAATCTTGGAAATTAGGAATACAGAGACCTCTGAATAGGCAGAGGAAGGTGCTAATTCTTACTTTAGGTCTTAATGATGAGTATATATGCTCTCTCCCCTTTCCATTCTTTTTTTCTTTTCAGTGTTGACAAAACTCTGTATTTTTGCAGTGAATTCAGAATGTATTCACTGAGGACAAATATCAGTGTTTTTCAGGCTTCTTGAAATAAATTTGGTAAAATTATTCTGAAAATCCTGAGTAGGAAGCTGCAGGGGAGATGGAAGGGGAGAAACAAGCCCAAGTTTTAAGGAAAACAAAAAATAAAAAGGTGCTCTTAAGCCCAAATATCCTCTCAGGAGTCAAGTTTTTCAATTCTTTGCAAAGACATACTCTGTGATTCGTTTATAAATACTTTTCTTTCAAGTAAATCTCACCATCAGCCCCAGGTAAAACCTGCATTTTTGAGGAGATATTTGAGGGATGTTGATAAAAGCTTTCAAAAATGAAAATATATAATTCTCAGAATTACAAAGCACTTTATTATTAACAAATGTTCTTATATCTATTATCTCATTTATTGTAAAAGACTGCAGCTTTCACCATGGGTATGTTTTTAGCCTATCTCTCTGATCTTGCCCTTGGGAGCTGGGAGAGGTGAGCGGCTGTAGGAAGAGGCCTTCATATTGAGAGTCTGGAGTTTCCAGCCAACACCAGAGAAGATAAAAGCCCTGTGGACAGCAAGGGGAGTTAAGCTGCTCAATGATTCCTGATACTCTGAAACTGTGAAATTGCAGTGTTTGTTGTTTTATGTCCTGAACGTTGTCATCTATTTTATGCTTCAATAGATAGCTAATAAAATACATTACTAATTTATAAGACACTGAGGCAGAGAAGGGTTAAGTGACTTCCAAAAGCTACACAAGACAATCAATTACAGTCCCATTTGCCCCAAAATATCCATACTCCTACCATATATTTTAAAGATATAAAGCCACTTCGGTTGTGTTTCATTGAAGAATGAGCTGCTCACTGCACAGTAGCAGAAAATATTGACTGATTTAAGTCACTCATAATGATCCCATTCCCTTTTACAATGATTATTGGACATTTTAGAGAATACCTTGGGCAAAATACTGGCCAGGAATGGGAAGTATGCTGAAGGACATCTGAGTAAGGTTTACCTGTGATAAGAAGACATGTTTGGGTAGAAAAGCTTCTTTCACTTCTGTTTGACATTATTGTGTCTGAATCTGATAATTGAAATCATGACAGCCATCCTGGGGACAAAGAGAATTAGTAGGCTTATAATAGACTGAATGTGAGTGTCTCCAAAAGATTCATGTATTGATGTTCTTCCCTCACTCTATGGATTCTGAGGTCTGTACTCAGGAAGTTATTAAGGGTTACATGAGGTCATGATGAGGGGGGCGAGGGGGCAGGTGCACATGATGGGATAAATCCCCTTATGAGAAGAGGAAGAAATCGGAGCTCCCGCTTTTTACCTCCATTTCCCTCTGTCCTTCCTATTCTGGAAATATCATGTGAGGACACAGTGAGGTGGTAGGGATCTGCAAACTATTAAGAGGTCCCTCACCAGGAACCCAATTGAATAGCACACTGATCTTACACTTGTAAGCCTCCGGAACTGTGAGAAACAAATATCTTTTGTTTATATCCCTCAGCCTCTGGTACTTTGTTTTAGCAGTCCTGACTGATTAAAACAAGGTTAGGAAGAAAATTTAGAGTAAAAAAGATGGAAAGAACTTAGGTTTGCTTAAGGATTGATGATGCTTTTCAATCCATGATCCAATCATGGAGTAACTACATCTGTCACGTAATATACTTGGCACATTGCCCGAGCCATTTCTGTTTGTTTCCTGTATTCACCTGAAAGTATCTTCAGAGATAAACATGTTAGAGTCAAGAGTACAAGCAATCCTATTTCATTTTATTTCAGTCATGCTCTTCAAGCATACTTCTGCTACAGCAATTGAGAATATTCTATACAATAAGCCACTATATGCAGAATAAACACGCAGGCAGTTTGTGTTACACACTGTTTTAATAAGCTTTTTTATTGCCATGACCAAAAGACCTGACAGGAAGAATCAGAGGAGAAAAGGCTTATTTAGGACTCAAGGTTTCACTGGATTCAGTCCGTAGATGGCTGACTTCAATTTTCTGCGTCTGTGTGAAGCAGAACATCATGGTGGAGGAAAGCAACTCAGCCCACTAAGACGCAGAGAGTGTTCTGCTCATCAGGGACAGAATGTAAACCCAAAGGCATGCCCACAGTGACCTGTGTCCTCCAGCCACACAACCTGCCTGCAGTTGCTGCCAAATTAATCCCTATCAGGGGACTGATGCAGTGATTAGGTTTAGGTTACCATAACCCATTCATTTCACCCCGGAACTGTCTTGCATTACCCCACACATGAGCTTTAGGAAACACCTCATGCCTAAACCATAGCATGGAATCATCAGTCAGTTTTCTATTTTTTTTTTTTAATGAATGACACCTTTTGTGTAGCTCTACCCTTGTCTTCTCTTGTGGACTTTTGTTCTTGTCCATACACTCTATTTTTCTTACATTTTTTGACTGAATCAGACTTCGATTTTGACGTTATGTCTCTATGATTGCTTCGGAATCATTTTGGAATGCAATTTAATACTTGTGTGAAATTGAAATGTTTTATCGAATTTGGGACATATGTCTGAGCTTTTCCTCAAAAAGTCATAGATTCTTGATGAATGTCTTTAACTGCCAACAATATTGATACATAATTTTCCTATATTTTGATAAATGTCCCCTCCCCATTTATACATAAAAATGAATTTCCGAATGCATCTTGTACAGAGGAGAAGAGAGTAAAATTGGGCAGAAAACATCTGATGTAATAATGGCTGAAAATATCATGTAGGTATATATTTCCACATATTATTTTTAGTATTCTTTCATTAAATAAATATAATGATGAAGTTTAATGAGTACATAACTCATTTAACTTTTTTGTTTCTTAATGTTGGTGATAAACCTTATCTTAAAAAAATTTATGTCTCTTTCACTTTGAGTGCATGAATTTCTTCCTTTTGTATTTGGAAAAATGCTGACAGTTTCAGCAAATTTTATTTTTTCCATTCAACTTGGAATAGAATATCTCTATTCAAGGTGATTATTGGCAACATAGTCTATCACTAAGCTAGTAAAGTCTTTTTCTTTTGAACTTTCTGTTAGTGATGATTTCCACAAATAGGATTAATTTAAAAAAAATAAAATATTACTAACTAGAAGTTCTCTTCATAAGCTGAAAGCACAGCTAGAAATGTTTTTTGAATATATTCTGTATAGTCTTAGAGTGTTTAGATCCTCACTTCCCCATACAGATGCAAAAGCAGCAACCCTCCCTGTGCATATTAACCACATTACTTTTACTTAACTATTCCCCATTCGGTATGTTAGCATATGCTGGTTTACCACCTGCTTATTTTAAATCAATACTGAATTAAAATGTGGAGAATCAGTGGTTCTACAGTTGCTAACATTTTGTAATCTTTTATTTATTTCCTGGTTATTTTTATAAAATAAAATGTAAAGAAACAGGGACATTATTTTAATCCACAAATATTCTGCTGATTTATTTTTTTCAGCTTCATTTTTTACAGGGATTGTAATATAATCACATCTCAGGAAATTCATGATCAACTGTAAGTATATGCTGAATTCAACATTGCTGAAATAAGCCACTGACGTGAAGGATGAGTAAAGAGGAGGAGTAAAGGATTTGAGTATTTTTAATGGAGTAGGACTCATGTTCAGTTCTTAATTCTGTCATGTTACTGAGTGAAATACAGCAATTCATTTCTCTTTCCTATTAGTGGAGTGGTATCAAATGAGAACCTTATCCCTTAAGATATTGTAAGAATTACTGAGGGCTGGAAACAGTTATAAATGTTATGTGTGTAGGGAGCTGGAGCGGTGGTTATAGTGCTTGCCCAGCATGTTCGAGTACACGAGTTCAAATCCCAGCACCACATACACAGCAAAGTCTCAGAGCAACTAAAGCTACATGAAAAAATGAATGAAAGTTGTTTCTCTCTCCCTCTCTCTCTCACTGTCCTTCTAAAAAAAAAATGAATTTCTTAGATGAATTTCTGCTGTAGTTATAAAAGTTCCTAGAGTATGGTTGACTCTCAATATTATTGTTATTGTTTTTATTATAACTAAAACTATAAGCTCTATGAAAAAATTATCCTACAGTGAGAATTACATTTTTTCTGTCTTTCCATGGCAAATAAAAAACACAAAATCTCTTCAGTAAGAAAATATTGATATCAGGTTTTCCCTATTTTTATTTTTCAATAATACCTCAAATTTTAAATATTTTAGAGTTTATAAACCCAAAATTGTTCAACTGGATATTCACAATTTAATTTGGTAGATATTATTGACTGATCGGATGCAGTGATTGAACTTCATTTATGTGTAAAAAGCTATTTGTGATAGTCCAATTATAATGTAATTCAAACCCTGGTCTTGTATTTCCAAACTCCTTGGTATTTCCACTGAATCATTGTTCCTTTGAGACAGAGAATGAGAGACAGAGAAAGAAAAAGATAAACTTTTTTTTTCTCCCTTTGGCCTTTATTTCTCTGACACTGAGTTCTATATATGGTGCTGGGGTTAGAACCTGGGTGAATCATTACTTCTTAAATGTTATTTAATCAATGTAACATTTAAAAATTAAATAATCTACAAACCTTATGTGTGTGAAACTTAATATGTAATAGTGTCCTTTTCAGCAATTTAAAACTTAACTATTTTTTAAAAAAATTATTTGGGTCTGGATACTGTAGTGAATTCTCAAGAAGCCTGGACCTCTATGGTATCAATGATTGTTCACCTTTAATGTCACTTTCTATAACAGATAAGTGTTTATTCCAGCTAAATATTTAATATGAGCCTTCATGAATGTAACAAAGTTTTTATTAAGCCTTATTTAAATTTACTGAATAAAGCAAGAAAAAAGAAAATCTGGAAGATAGGAGAATAAGTAGAATAACTAAATATGCAAACTGCTGTAATTAATGATATTATAAGAAATAGATAATATTGAATTAAAAATCCGTAGATAGGTAGTAAGTACTATTATTCAGGTGTATGTTTTCCTAGATGACAAAATCTGTGCTTATAAATGACAGAATATTATTTGTATATAATCTATGCACACCTTGAGATGGATGTACTAGGAGTAAAAAAAAAACAAATATACTAATACACTTCTTACATGTTGCCATATATATATATGGCTTAAGAAATAAAAAATGATATACTTATTGGAATTGATAAATTCTGTGTGGTTGTTCCAAAGAAATAACAGTTTTACATTGGTTTTTGATCTGTGTGAAAACAGTGACAGAGAAAGCATGATTGATAAAAATTAACATACCCATTTGTAACCTTCAGAAAGTTGTCCTCACGAAGAGTTTTACAAAATTTTGAATAGTATTTTCTTGACAATTATAATTTTAATTCAGATTTATGAAACTTCAAATGAAAATTTAATTTATTTTTGTTTTCATTAGTAAAAACAATACATAAAACTATTAAAACTTTCCCAAAAGAAGTAATATATATGTATACAATAGACATACGCATATATATTCAGTTGTCAACTTGCAATATGTATATTCATTTACATATATTTCAGTTATAGACTTGCTTTCTTCATGAAGAGGGAAAATGGCCTTCAATACTCAGACTTTGTATGAAAACTATTTATGAATAAGATATATCTTTCTCCATAAATTTTTTGTTGAGTGATATGATTAAAATAATTCTATACCATTTATTTTTACAGAGAGAGGGACAGTGAGAGAGAGAGAGAGAAAGAGAAAATCAATTTTATTTAGTTTTTCATTTGGCTTTCATTGCTCTGACACTTTATTGTGCTTGTGGTATTGGAGTTTAAATCTGCATCCTTGTGCATGCCAGGCAAGCACAGTAATCACTGAGCCACTGCTCCAGCCCCATAACTCTATACCATTTGTCAAGAATTTTGTTATTGAAAAATAACAATTTGTATAAAAATGATCAATAAATATTATTTCAATAAATAGAAGAAATTTGCATGAAATATCAGTGTAAAGTTTTCCACTTTTATTATGTTTAGTTCTGTTTTCTGAAACCCACAAGTTTCCAAGTGGAATATTTAAGTCAATGCATAGAATATTTTTAGCTGTTTTAAGTATTTCGTTGTTAATTTATAATCATGAACTATTTGTAACAAGAGAAGAGTTTCTCAGAGAAAATGCAGGAGTATTTTCCTACAGCTTCCAAAAATGCATTAATTCTTTCATTTCATTTTTGTCTTTTTTGTTTGTTTGTTTCTTTGTTTTACATTTAAAATTTTTATTGGTGCATTATAATTATACATTATAGTATATTTATTATGCCATGTTTGTACATATGCATGACATGATTTGCTAAATTTCATTCCTTCTTTTCTATGACAAATATTTGTGGGACCTCTATTTCTTGGGAAGTACTATTACAGAAGATGGGTATGAAGCAGTAAGGAAAACAGCTTCACATGGGAACTTCTCGAGTTTAAAAATTAATGTGAAAGTAGTAAAATGCACAGATGAGCAAATATAAATGTCAGGTCCAACATACAATTAAATAAAATAATACAGGGTAAAGGAGTAGAGATAGAGAGTAGCAGAGCAGGAAATTACTGTTTTTTATTGGTTGGTGAATTCAAGTTTTTCATAAATGATTATTGATAATAGGCCTGAACACAAAAATTGAAAATATGCTAGCAGATATTTGGGAGAAAAGTTTCAACTGAAATAACACAAAGCACACATAAAGTACAATATTTTACGTGAAAAGATAAACCTTGAGTGTAAATAAAACCAGATGAATATGCATTGGGTATACCTCCTAAGGAGGGTTAATACTGTCAAACTGATTATATATATATATATATATATATATATATATATATATATATATTTTGCTGTTACTATTGTTTTTTGATTTAGTACCAGGTATTGAACCTAGGGATACCTAACCACTGAACCACATCCCCAGCCCTTTTTACTTTTTATTTTGAGACAGTTTGCTAAGTTGCTTAGTGTCTTACTAGGTTGTTGAGGGTGTCTTTGAACCTGCAATCCTCCTGCTTCAGCCTCACCTGCTAGGATCACAGGTGTGTGTCACTGGGCCTAGCAACTGGTATGTTCATAAGAACTCACCACTGGGAAAATGGGAGTGTGCAGACATGAAAAAAATGTTAGATTACATGAGGAAAGAAGAATGCTGGGAAGGAACATTACCTACTTGGTCACCAAACATGGGGAGGAAAGCCAGTTGGTAACTGAAAATGGTCTACAATATTTAGATTTCACATGGAAACAATGTACAGAATAATATTATCTAGTGAGTAAATTTCTGAATATCCCTTTGTATTAGAATTACAGAACACTGGCATAGATATATTCAAATACTGAATATATGCTGATAAAATTCACAGCCTGGGTGGGATCTTTATATGATATCTTTTTATATCCCTCAAAAGAGAATACTCCCAATGCTATGGATTGAAAACTAAAATATTTTTAGGTATCATGTCTATACCAGTTGAATGCAGTTTTGTACTATACAAACAAGTTTAAAAGCAGCCACTCTCTTGTAAAGACAATCTATTTATTAAACCATGTGTGTCATTCAAATGTCTTCTTGTTCAGTGTATAAATTAAAATAATCCATGAAAATGTGTAATAATCTTGATCATAGTTTAATTCGTCATATTCATGTCATTCCAGCACAACCTGGGCTGAAGAAAATTGAATGAGAAGATTACTAAATTTCCTGAGAATAAAGGAACTCAGCAGAATTTCAAAAACTTTATTAAATAGAGATTCATCCTATTTTTCTTGCTAAAATTTGATGAAGATTTCTAGGCTTTTTTTTAAAAAAAATCTAGTTTAAAGAATGAATATTTCTCTCCTTTGTAATGTGTTATATAGGGTTGTTTTATAGCAAATAGAATTGAACTGACAATATGTTTATATAAAAAATAACCCTCTCTTTGCTAATTGCTCACCATTTAATACTTGGGTATCCCTGACTGTTATCAGGTACATTACACTATAATTTGTTATGTAACATTTATTTTAAAAAACCTCAAATGTGTCATGATCAATGGATTTATTATGAAAGCAGAAGTATGAGAAGGCTTACAGAATTTAAAGAGATTTCAAAATTTAAAATACATCATTATGTGATTTAAATCAGTTTTGTACAAGATTTGTAACCAACCAGATATTTATTTCACCTTAGTCTGTTTTTCTCAGATTCTCTAACTGTAGTTGCCCCAATAAGTAATAGTTAAGCAAGATCACAAAAGTTGCTTTCTACTTTTAGCCCTACAATTTATTCACATCATTAATCCAGATTTCTTAGTCCTTACATAAAATAAATAGGTTAAAATGGACATATAGAAATGAGACACTACTTATTAGAAATCAGTACCTAGTGGGTAAGAAATAAGTATTCCTTCTTTCTTCTTAAACATTGTGTGATGGTCTTTGAGAACGATGCTGGACTTGATTGCAGACAACCTTGGCAGATCATCAGTCACTTCACTGCTAAGATTCCAGCCTTCTCAGCGTTTAGTGCTTTTTCCAATGTTTAGCCACTTAAGAATTATTCCAATTTTAAAAATTTGAGGTTATTTTTAAGAATTCAAGTTTTCTTTAAAGTTTAATTGATACTATGGATTATAGATCTTTGCAAAAGAGTTATATTGTTCTTTTAGGTTTGGTGATAAGAAATAGGATAAAATAATATTATAAGATATAAAGGAATATAAATGTTACTAACTTAAGTATTCTAATGTTAAAAAATTTATGTAAAAGTGTAAACAATTTGTAAAGGCATTTTGTCATTAGCATCGCAAATCTTCATAGATTTGCACATATTTTAGCAAATATTTTAATTTTAATATTTTATGCAGAATAATATTCAAATAATTTCAAATATATAATTCAAATAATATTTGAAGAATTTCAGTAAAAGAATTATCTTTTACACTTTTAATACTTTCATTTAAAAAACAGGTAACGTGCTTCAAAAGCAAATAGTATCTGTATAAAATTATTACTGAAATTGGTCAACGTTTCCCAAAATCAATGTTTCCTGAAACAGGTGCTTAGATATTTGTTGAGTTTATTACATGACACATTGAATTAACTGTCCCATTATAATTAAGCAATAACATGATAAAATTATTATGTTACGAAAATATATAAACTAGTATTAAACAAGCAGAGGTCTTAAAAATAAAAGTTTATTTCTAATCACGTACCATTTACATGTAGATATGTGAAGTCAAGCAGTTCTTCTGGAGATCTGTCCTTCCATTCTGAATTGTTCACCATCTCTGTCTGCTGGGAGTGGAAAAGACAATTAGGTAAAGAAAGCCCAAAGTGTTTCAGTTGCTCTGGCAGCAGTCTGTCCAAAATTCAAGCATGAAGCCTCAACTAGTTGCACCAAAATAGTGAAAATGTATGCTACATATATGCCCATGCTGAGGATAATATAGATGCTAGCAATGGAGCTAGTTCTTTACCCATATAAACATACATAGGTGAAAGCTTCTATTCTGAAATAGTAGCTGTGGTTTGCACCAATGTTGCACTTGTGATGTCACTTTATTTCTAGGCTATTTTTGTACTTTTCATATATTGCAAAGTTATTGCCTTGCATTATTAAAAATGAATGCATCTCTTCCACATTCTTCTGCCCCCTACTCTCCCTTTTGGTCCTCTTCCTCCTCCTTTTCTCTAACCTCCTTTCTCTTTCCTCAAAGCACAAAGATAAGATTCCCTTATCTTCTTTATTCTACTTTGCTTTGTTATTTTGTTTATTTAATAGATAAAAAATAAAAGACAGGCTGCATTATATAAATCATCTTTCCAAGTTTGACAATACTTAGAATTTTAAGTGCTAAGCTAAACAATCAAAAGTTCTTATAATTAATAATAATTTGTATAATTTTTTTCAATTTAAGTATACATTTCTTGTAAAATTTGTTATTAATTTGAAAACTCCATAAAACTTAGTTGTTACATTTTGGATTTTAGGTATATCCAAAAGTTCCCCTGTTGATACAGAAGGTAAAATGATTGTATTATGCTAGTGATGACCTAATTGGATTAATCCAATTGGATTCATAATTTGAGTGGAGTAACTGGGTGGTAAATGTAGGCAGATGAGCCTCAGCTCAAGGAAGTAGATCCCTGGGTGTGGGGGTGAGGTTTACAGTTTCTTCCTGGCTCCTCATGCTGTCTCTCTTTTTCCCAGCTGCCATGAACTATGCAGCTCTTCTCCACCATGCCCTTCTATCATGTTTTTCTGGCTCACCTTGGGTCTAGTGCAATGGAGTAGATCAAGCCTGGATTCAACTTCTGAAATCGTAATTCAAAAGAAACTTTTCATTCTCTACGTTGTTTTTGTGAGGTATTTTGTTAACAGGGACAAAAAGGTAACTAACAGAGGCGTCCTCACAACCTCTTTTTTTTTTTTTTGATAGTACTAAAAGTTTTACAAACTCACAAATTTATAGTCTCTTAGAGTCTATTAAGTTTTTAGAATCTAATTAGAATTGTAATGAATGAAACAGTAAGCCCTAAGTTCAGAAAGTGCTTCTGATTTCTGGATGTAGTTAATATCCCCGTACTTTTATTTACTTTTTATTTTTTTGACAATTTTCATTCACTAGAACTTAATTTGTTCTAAAAATTACAATTATGTTTTGCATAAAAGTTATACACATATATATAAAAATAGTTGCCAGGGATGGAAAATATTGAAAATATAAATTTCATGATGTGCTACAATTGCTATTATTTATTTATATGATGATATCAAGATGTATTTTACTATTGTTTTTTTGCAAGTGATGTAACTTATAAAGGAGAATTCTGATTAAAATATATTAAAAATAATATTTACTGAGTTAATAAAAAGATGAAAACAGACAAATCAATTTTTATATTAGAGTAAAAGATGATTATATATAATTTGTTGAATGAATTTTCTGTTTATATAGAATGATCTATATGTACATGATTAATATAGTTTTCTGTCTAAATATTTATAAGAAAGTTTATTTATAAAGGTAGAAATAGCTGTAGAATGACATCACTGTTATTACACTGACTCTGTTACTCTTGTTATCAATTACTTTTT
This sequence comes from Aplodontia rufa, assembly GCA_004027875.1. Lineage (NCBI taxonomy): Eukaryota > Metazoa > Chordata > Mammalia > Rodentia > Aplodontiidae > Aplodontia > Aplodontia rufa. The sequence goes on along the minus strand of PVKS010007593.1, from coordinate 37,216 downwards.
TCACTTTTATTCATCTTAAATAAATGTTTTTTTCAGTTTTGTATTTTGAAATATCTGCTAATTAATGTTGTATGTGAAGGATAAGGAAGTGACTCACATTATACATACTACCAGTATTCAAAACATTCATTAAACCTGAAAACAGGTTTTTATATGGAAACATATTTTATGACAAGTAAAAATATACCTACTAAGAGGATAAACAAGATGGGATCAGTAGGGAATTAGCATTCCCATTTTAAGTTTAGGATACATTACATCACCATACAAAGTTAGCAAGATGTCAGTGTCATTTAAGAGACAATTGAATGGGTAATGAGATGCATTTGCATCAGATGTATTTGCATCAGTTTTTCAGGAGGACAGGGCTGCAATTCAAGATCATAAGCAACAACTTCTAAGTCAACTTCTCAGTCAACCAGACCAAATGGATTTCACTTGCAGTAGGCAGGGAAGATTGGCCTAGATCTTGTTTATAGAGTCATTATTATCGAAAGGCCGTGTGCCAAGACTTGAGAAAGGCTCATGTCTCTTTATAGGAAATTGGAAAAAGAAAGAACTGGAAAAAAAGGTGTATGAGAGTGACTTTCTCTATACCTTATCTAGATTTTGCCAGCTACTTACAAAAAGAGTGATATGAATGATGTACACACTCATCCATAATTTGAAAAGTCATTTCAATATATGTATTTGAATGTATTTCCATACTCTCTGGAGTGTTTCATTTTTCTTTGTGCTTTTTCTTCTTCAGGTAATACTTTCAACAACTGATATGTATCAAACATATTAGTATAAAGTATTAGTATTCTCCTGCTATTCAAAATAGTTTAGGTATTAATACATGCATAATTATCAAAAGGAATTTTGTTAATATTATATCAACTTCAAAATATAACACATCTTGATATTTCTTTTGGTTTTGTATAATGGTATATCCTTATTTAAGGGTAATTAAGATAGTGATTGATTTGTTCTTACCCATAAATAACTACTATCTTTCCATTTATTTTCTTTTAATTTTTCAGAGGGGTACTTAATTTTGTATTTGCATCAGTCTCTAACTTATTTGTTTTTTTTTTCTTTTTTAAGAGAGAGGGGGACAGTGAGAGAGTGAGACAGAGAGAATCAATTTTATTTAGTTTTTCATCTGGTTTTCATTGCACCAACTCTTAGTTGTGTATGTGGTACTGGGTTTCAAACCCAGGTCCTTGTGCATGCCAGGAAAAGGGCTCCAAATGCTGAGCCACCACCATTCCAGCCCTCTCTATTCACTTTAAATGGAATCTTGTATTCTATGTGCTCTTAACTCTTGTTCTTTACAGAGAGAAATGCTATTTACGTTTCAACACTAATAGAAAGTTTAGTAAGTTAATTAACTTTATTTTTAAAGTATAATAATCCAAAATATACGTGTGTTATATATATATATCTGTGTGTGAGTGTGTATCTTTTACATATATGGGTTAATAATTTGTAAAATATTTCCCAATACTAAACTGCTTCAAATATATTTACTATATTTAAATTCACTTGCTATTACAATGACAAATACATAGATTACAATAAGTATGCTGTCACAAGAAATTTAGTGTAGGTTTTAGGTCTCGATTTTTTTCTCTTGTAAGTCTTTTCCTTGCTATTACTAATTCAGTAGAAGTCTTCTCATTCTTTTTTCTTTTATCTCTTTTCTCTTAAATCCTTTTCTGCTGTTGAAGATAATTAGTTCTGAGTAATTGGAACTTATTTGCCTATATTTTTTAAATTTTCCTGCCTATTATGAGTTTCAGGGAGGCTCCAACTGTGTAATATATTTAGTGAAATAGTAAGATTCTATGCAAAGCAAGATCCAGTCATTCACACAATCTGTTCCTGGAAAAAGTTTCTGTTACCATTATCTTCCTCCTTTTTGCAATATTATTGAATTTTCTTGATGTTTTAGGCAGAAATTCAAATTCATTTTGTTTCTGTGATTTTTATTTTAACATTAGAGTTTAATTGCATTATCATTTCATAAATCTTAATCTCACTTTCCACTAAGCAAGGCTAATGATGTCAACAACATATGTATATGCCTTTCTTCATAAATATTTGCTTGAATGCATCAGTTAATTAGAGCGAGATTTTGAAAAGAAAATTGGTGGCATAATCTGTTTTTTTTTTAATAATGTGATATTTTTATGTAGTTAATCACTTCTTAATTTAATGTATTTTACATATTTTCTATTTTTCAAAGAATTTTTGAATGTATAACCTGCTGAGAGAAGATATCACTGAAGTGAAAATAATATTTCTAGGAGACTCTTGGGCTAATTAAATTTTACTTATTTAACCTAAATAATGTATTAATTATAAATAAGTTAATATCCAACTGAGTAGCAAACTGTGTACACTGTCAGAATTCCAAAAGGATTCTCACACAAGAGGGAAACTTTACTTTTTAAGGGTAAACAATGACTTTGCCAATCTCTAAAGACATATATTTAATAACCAATAGATACTTTGGGGGTATTATCTACTAAAAAAGAAAACACAAACTTTCATTGAGAACAAATGTCAATAGAGAAACAATTTACTAAGGGACTTATCTCAGTGGACAAATGTCAGCAGAGATACACACAGTAAATATTCTTATCTCAAAACACTCCAGCAATTTTCTCATTGGGCATAATAAAAGCATTTGGGTAAGAAATTGTTGTATTATATAGAATATCCTGCACAAAACAGAACAGAGAGCATCTGAATGAGCCGTGGAAATTATTAGCCATTATTACAACAGTGACCTCTCCAACACCTGATTCTACCCTGTCATTTCTCCTCATTTCATCCGTTTCCCTATGATTTTCATGAAATTGTTAAAATTTCCTTATCATCAGTGAGAACTCAAATCCTCATTCACTGATATGTTTTACAATGTGTTATATATTTATTTGAGTATTGGGAAGGAAATGTGTGTTATATTTACTCTACTAGACTGAATAAGAATTTCTTCAAGAGAAAGGACTTCAAACCATAGGGAATATAAAGTTTATGACTTTTTTGCCTCTTTATTTATTTATTTTTTTATTGAAAAACCATACAAGCTTTTAACAAAATAATATAAAATGTGAATAGATTCTGAATATTAGGTTTACCCCCAAGAGAGCCCCCTCAATTACTCACCCTTATCCCTCCCTTCCCCTTCACACAATATCTCTTAAAAAAGTATTAGGCTGTACTGTATAACATTACACCTTATCTGGATTTAACACATGATAATAGACCACCTTTCTCAATGGCCAGGGTCTAATATTTAATAGCAATTTCATATATGAATGGCTTTTGAGCCATGTGACCAAAATACTTAATATCATTTTCACTCATTGCCTCTAAGATCTAGTATTATAATCTGAATTAATTCCTAAACTCATGTTCTACAAATACCATTTATAAAAGAAAATTATATCATAAAATTGAAACAGAAGCAATTTAAAATCTTTAGAAAGACCCTCAAGATTTTCAGAATAAGTAAATATTCTAGAAAGCAAACAATTCTAAACACTATGATTAGTAAATAATAAAATTTCGATAGTATACCAAAAATCATTCCTTGATTACAGGTTGTTACTTAATAATAATTTTGTCAAGGTATAAATTTTGTAATAACTCAAATGTACATAAGAAAATATAGGCTAAATGTTAATCTTACAATTCTAATTATCTTTGTTTAACATGAAGTTATGATTAGGTCAATAGTTAAATTTATATTCATTTTATCTGCTTGTTTGTGCACTATCTAAATTATTGCCATTAGGATTATAAGTAATTTAAAATATTTTTTGTCCTCTTTACCCCTCTAACGTTTTTGTTCCAAATTCTGACAGCTTATGTGATTTATTCAAATTATTTTGAATGTTTGGATTGGGAAAAATGTTTGTACTTATTTTTGTTACTACCCATTATACTGTGCTGTGTCCTTGCTGCTCCTGCTCACCAATTTTCCTACAATTTTTTCTCACTCTCTTGCGGAAGGGAAGGTCTTTCTCTTACTCACACAATTTTACATTCTCCACCTACACTAGACATTGTTCAAAATAATGCCTGCTTCATAAAATTTCTAGTAAAGAGATGCTTCTAGATTCTTTTCTGTTAACAAGGGGTCCAAACGCTTTCAATGAGTGAGTTGACACAAAGGCAGTCCAGGAACACACGATTTTAATCATTTTGTTACTAGAAGTTTTCAAAAGATTGTCAGAGTAATTTCTTAATGAGTAGATTAGTTGCAAACAGAACCCATCCTAGCTTGTTTAAGGAGAAAAGGGATTTAGGTATTAGGTGGATCACAATATTCCTGAGGTGATCTCAAAATCAAGTTTGACCATGAAGTACCCAGTAATAATGAAAGCAAAGGTCACTGTCCAACAATCAATACATGTGTGATCCCTCTCCAGGGATGGCCCCAAGGAACTAAGTGTCTTAACTACTGAACTGTCATAGGGCCACAGTATACATTCTTCATTAGGCATGTCATATATATGCATGTATGACTTACTGAATATAGTTGTACCAAGTCAGAAAAATCTTTTCTTTTTACAGTGTGATAATTTTATTTTCTTAAACATTTATAAATATTGTTAATGAAGTGAAATATGCATAGAGGAGAGTAATTTATAACATAAGAATTATTTCAAAGTTAATATAGTAAATATCACCAAAAAGATATAACATCATTGTTTGTCCTGAATGATCATTCTATTCTCTCTCCATTACAATTAAGTTTCTCCTTCCACAGTGTAACTACTGTACTGACTTTTAACTTTGAAGTTCAGTTTTTAATGCCTTTGAGCATTATATAATTGGAAATATGCAATATATACTGATTTTATGCCTTTCATGCAACATTCTGTATGTGAGTTTCAATCCAACCTATGACACGTATCTGAAAACTATTAACTTTTATTGGAGCATGATAGCGCTAAATTATTTGAATATTACTTTCAGAATTCATATGGATTGTAAAATGCAGATTATCATGAAAAAGATAATAGTTTTGTTTTGGTTTGTGATTTAAAATTTATGTAAGAAAGTATTGACACCTACAGTGGGAATGAACAACAGACATTCAGGAATAGCAAACAATCCATAGCAATTATCTTAGTAAATTCCAATGCAGAAGAGTTATTTTTTTCATTATATAAATTTAAAACTCTGTAAAGACTATAAAAATGTTTAAAGAAAAAGTTTCTAATGTTTAGAAAAAAAGGACATAGAAAAACATATGTAAACAAAAATGTAAGATAGCTTTTATTTTTATGTGCAATAATTTAAGAAAATCCATATAATAATAAAAATATTATCTTTAAAGGCAATATGGGGGGGTTAAAAAGATATTGGACTGGAATGGTGGCTCAGTGGTATTGCGCTTCCCTGGCATGGGATCCCAGTGCTACACACATGGCTGAGTGTGAGAAAAACAAAATCTAGATGAAAAACTAAATAAAATTGATTATTTTCTCTCTCACTTACTAATAAAGAATATAAACAATAACAGATTCTGAGGGGGCTGTGGGGAGATAAAAATACATTCACACTGCTAGTGGAAATGCATACTGGCCCAGCTGGTCTGGAAAGCAATGTGTAGACTTCTCAAAAAATTAGGGTTGGATCCACCATATGACCCAGGTATCCCTCCTCTGGGTATTTTCCCAGAAGTGCTAGAATCAGTACATTACAGTGACACAGCAAAATCAATATTCATTGCAGCTCATTTTGCAATAGCTAAATTATGGAATCAACCCAGACGCACCTCACTGAATGAATGAATCCAAAAGCTCTCATGTGTATATATATATTCAACGGAGTTGCTCTCAGCTATTAGGAACAATGATATTATGGCCTTTGAAGGTAAATGGATGGCAACTGAGGAAATTATTCTGAGCAAAAATATCCAAACCCAGAGACTTAAAGGCCAAATATTTTCCCTCATTTGAAGAGGCTACAGTAAAACTCAGGCTTGAGCAAAAGGTCATGCTCATGAACTAGATCCTCCAACGTTGAAGCAACACATAATTTAGGGGAACCATAGACATGTGGTGAGAGGAGAGAAAGAGGCTGATGGAAGGGGAGATAGGGAGGGATCTCACAGGGGGAATCAACAATGTAGCTTATTCTTTACTCCCCCAAGAAGTCAAATAATGCTTCTGTAATCATTTAATTCTGGAAAATGCACTATCATATATATATATATATGTATGTATATACATATATATATATCTGTTATAGGAGAGAAATATAAAAATGTCAAGAGACTAGGGTGTGGGTGATAGGTGGGTTATTTTGGAGTAGAATCAGGGGCATATCATATTGTTTCTATATATGTGTTTATGATTGTACAACAATACAACTCCTCAATAAAATAAAAAAATACATTGGTAATCAAATGGAATTTTTATTTTGCCTTGTAAATATTCCCATTCTTGATCCTAACATTTTCACATAACTTGAAAATATTTATGCTTATTATTATTCCTAAAGAAAATGATCATCTTTATTCTTTTGAGTTCATGTAAGTACATTGACTATTTTACAAAAGATTTGTAGTACTCCACACTAATCTTCCTTTATATTTTCAGCAGTCTTCTTGCCAACTTCAGATAATTTTCTTCTGAGAAAGACTTGGAATTCTAAGAAAAGTGATGACAGCATTCATAATAAATTCAATGTCTGCTAAAATTTTCAGAAGCATCTTGATTTGGGTCCTTGCCTTTTCTCTCCCCTGGAAAACTTAGTCAAGGAAAACATTAACATACTCAAAGTAGTTTTAGTGACAGCATGCAAATTTAAGACAGGCTTACAAAGTGAAGGTTTTAGCCCAATGATAGAATATAAACAAGTTTGAGGTATCATTTTTCTTTCTATTTTTTTAAGAGAGAAGTACAGTGTGTGTGCGAGAGAGAATCATTTTTTATTGAGCTTTTCACACAGCTTTCATTGCTCTGACACTTAGTTGTCTATGTGGGTGCTGGGGTTTGAATCTCTGTACTTGTCCGTGCCAGGCAAGCATCATAACCTCTGAGCTACTGCTCCAGCACCAAGTTTGAGTCTGAGGTATCACAAATACATTACTTCATGTGTCATGATAACACAGTGAAACTCTTCTGATCCTCTCTTACTCAGGCTACATAAGCATATGACTTTTTTGCAGAGTGAATCTTTAATATTAATATTGTAATTATTTGGGAGGGTGCCATAACATACCATATTATTTATATTCTTTAATTTCTTTTTGGAAGACAGATGAAAAACATAAACATATGAGAAATCATCTTCCTGGCCTTATAAAACCTCTTCACAGTGGAAATATGTAGCATGATTTTATTGGCTTACAAATCAGACAGATAATAGCTTAGCTTGAATTTTAAGTGGGTCCCAAAGCTCCATGTGGTAATAGCATGGTCCCAGTGTGGCGCTATCAGTAGCTGGTGGGGAGTTTAGGAAAGGGTCTAGTAGGTGATCTCCTGGTCAGAGAGGGCAGGACCCAGTGGTGTCTCAGGGAACCTGGGCCCTTCCTCTTCCTCACTTTTCACATCTCAGCCGTGAGGTCAGTGATTTTGCTCCACCATGTGCTCCTATCGTGATTTGATGTACTCTTACTAAATATCTAAAAGCGATAGGTCTACCAGATCATGGATTGGAACCTCCACAACTGTGAGCTAAATAAACCCTATCTCTTTATAAGTTGAACACCACAAGTATTGGTTATAATGAAAGAAATCTGACTCATGATTTTGAAATGTTTCTTCACATTACTAACAAGTTTTAATATCTCTTTGTCTATGTCTTCTCAAAGATAATATTTTCAAGGAATTAACTCTGAAATATGAAATTCATTTGATACACTGTCTGATTTCTAGGAAAAAACACTTAATTGATAACAACAAAGCAAGCTAACCCAATTCAAAAATGAGAGAAGTTATGAATAGTCTTTTTTTGAAAAAAGACAAAATTGACCAATAGGCATATGAAAAAGTGTTCAATATCATAAATCATTAGAGAATGCATTACAGAAAACAATATGCAGGTTCCTCAAAAACTTAAAAATAGAACTACCCTCTGCTGGAAATATACGCCAAGGAAATGATATCAGTGTTTAAAAGAGATACTTGTACTCCCACATTCATTGTAAGTATTATTTACAATAATGAAGATAAGGAAATGTCTTAAGTGTTAATCTGAATATGGATAAAGAAATGCACATTTTATATTACATTATATTCAATATTACATAATATATACACATATACATAGATAAAATTAAGTACATATAGTACACAAATATTTCATATAAATTATACAATAGCAATTGGCCTTAATAAAGCAGGAATTCAAACTAGAAACATTGATGAAAATAGAGACATTATGTCAAGTGAAATAAGCCTGAAACAGAAAGATTAATATTCATGAGTTTACATATACATGGAATCTGAAGTATGTTAAATACATAGAAACAAAGAGTAGAAGTGTGATCAGGGATGGGTGGAAGTGGGAGACCATAAAGAGATTTCGGTTAAACTACAAAGTTGCAGTTATATAGGATGAATAAGTCTAGAGGTCTAAGGAACAACATGAGAAATATGGATCATAAAAGTATATCTTACAGGGCTGGAGTGGTGGCTCAGCAGTTTCAGCACTTACCTCACATGCGCAGGGACATGGGTTCGAACCCTACCACCATGTACACAACGAAGTGTCAGAGCAACAAAAGCCACCTGAAAAACTAAAAAGGATTGATTCTCTTTTTTCTCTCACTGTTCTTCTCTCTCTTTATAAAAACAAATCATGTATAGTTTAAATATGTTCAATAAAAATAAAAATAAAGCAATTGTTGAACTGCCTTACAAATAAATGAAAAGTAATTTAAAAATATAAAGTAACTATGTCCCATATTGTTAGGAAGATTCTTGGTTTTGGTTTACATATGTATTTAACAGTTGACAACTTAATAATTACTGTTTGAAGAAAAATATAACTGCTTTACCTAAACTGTGTAAAACAATATTATTATCTAAATAATATTGTCTAAAACAATTTTATTATCCAAATAATATTGTCTAAAATAATTTTATTATCCACTTTATTTATATCCCTTTTTTAATTCAGGGTAGAATTTTACCTAGATATTACATTGAGACCTGTGATTTAAATTTGATTTTTTGACTTCAAATCAAACAACCTACATCACTTTAGTACAAGATTTCTGGAAATGCTCTTTAAACTCATTTTATGTCAGAACCAATATATTTTAAATCTATACATTCTAGTCAATAATTTTAAAAAATCAATATTATTGCTGACACTATAGTTGACCAATTTAATGCAATAATTTCTATTTTAACCATTTTCCTCATCTTAGTTATCTTTAAAATAATTATAATAGTGTACAGTAGTGTCAGACACAGTAAGTGCTATATTTGAAAGAGCAATAAAAGTATAACAGTGAAAGCAACAACAAGAGTAACATTCCTTTAGCAATGAGAAAAAAGAACGGTTTATATTCAATATTCATGAAAATGAAATTAAATCATGTTAAGATAATTTTTCTCATATTGAACAGCTTGGAGTGTGGGTTCCTCATCTAGGTCCATTTCATTACATTATCAGCCTTTTAAAGAAGAGGGAGATTCACACAATAAAAAGAAGTCTTCATTTCAAAAGTCCTCATTGTGTAAGTAGTGTAATTGGGATTTCCTTTCAACTTTTATGAATATACTTAAGGTTCATTAGGCTTTCAAGAATTGATTACAGTGCCGCATTAGAACCCAGGTACTCTGGTGGCTTACTTTAGGCAGAACACAGGTATAAAGCGACTTCTCTGCTTTCTAATGAAGTAAACAAAACCTGCTGAAGCTGAATAATCTGCTTGTCATGAGCAAAAGAAAGGGAAAACACATCTTCCTAAGTTTCAATTTATTGGAGATTGACTGCATGTTCTATTAGTTCTAATCTGGAAATATTGAAACAATAGTGTAGGTTCAAACTGATATGGGTGGAGCATGTTTTTAAAAATCTTATCTTGTTTTTAACAGAATGAGAAGATCAGTTTTATTTATTTAATTTTGTTTTTCCAACACTTAGTTATGTACCTGGGTAATAGGGTTTGAACCTGTGTACTCATGCCTGCCGGCCAAGCACCCTAACAGCTGAGCCACCACTCCAGTCCCTATTTCATCTCTTTTAAACAAGAATTATGGGGCTGGAGTGGTGGCTCAGCAGTTACTCAGCAGTTAAGATGCTTGTCTGGTATGCATGAGGATTAGGGTTCACACCCCAGCACCACCTATAAAATCTACTAAGTTTTGGAGCAATGAAAAACTAAATAAAATTGATTCTCTCTTTCTCTCTCTCACTGTCCCTCTCTCTCTTAAAAAAAAAAAAGACTTATGGATTGAACAGCATCAGGGGAATGGAAAGAAGGGAAAATACTGGGGAACAGAATTGATCAAATTATGTTTTATGCATGATATCTACACCACAATGAATCCCACTATTAGGGATGATTATAACATGCCAATGTAAATGTATGCAAATTTGAAGGGATCAACTACAAATGAAACATCATTTGTCAAACTGTCATATTTTAGAAAATAATTATCACATGGCTAAATGATGGTAGTGTTAAGGGAGATTATGCAATACTATAGTTAAGACTTGCTCCTTGAAACCGGACTGTTTCATTTTTTAAAAAATTAAAGGCCAAAGTGCATTCTTTTTCAAAGCTGTAGTTCTTTCATTTTTCTTGCTATCTTTGTAGAATTTAACCTTAATTTTCATTGGTACACTTCTAGGAACAAAATATTACTTTACATCAAAACAATATTGGTCCATAAAATAATTCTTGAGTCCTGAAAGAAATGAACTGCATCAACTTTTTTGGGAAGAAATACTAGAGGTCACACAGTCCAATTCCCTCCCATTTCCAGTTTATCTTCAATGTCTCCAGGAATCTGTTCCTTTACTACTATTTTATATCTTTTATGAAGCACTTTAAGGAACATGCATCATTGTATGTTCCTTAATTTTTCTCTCTAGAAAACATCATTAAGTGGTAAAATTGTGCAAGAATGTATAGCACTGTTGGTTATTAACCTCAACTTCTATTTCTCCAATTTTCATTGGGAAGAGGATATTTTCCCTTTCCACTAGCAATACAAACAAGTGTTTCTGTAATTTTAAATGCTCAAAATATACTTTATAATCTATAAGGAGAAACCTTACTCAGGAGCCTTGAAATTGGTAACATGCTTGTTTTTATGTAGGGTGGGGTCATTTGTGTTTTATAAGGTGAGGGGACTTATAAAACATATAAAAAATATATTTGTTCCACAAATAAATGACTTTAAGTAAATCCAAAATATAAGGCATTGTACTAGATAAAGGGTAAAAAGAAATAGAAGATGTATTTATTCATCCTGCTCTCAATAGGATTAAGAAACACTCAAGAAGTAACAATAAGTGAAAACTACTACAAGGAAATTAAGTGCAAAAAGCCACTTGGTTTGAACAAACACTTCATAATTTATAAAAGGGATTTATGGATTGAATCAATAAAAAATACAACATGCACCTAAAATGTACTAGGATTTAAATACAATTATCTTTCTGAGTCTGCACAATAAACCTACTAAATAGGCATCATTCCTCAGAAACCAGGTGAATAGCTTCCTAGGCAACCACATCCAGGAGCAGCATAGACGTGATTCCAGGTCTCATGAGATAATCTAGACAAGTTCCAAGGTGGAAATTAATTTCAGGATTAAGGTATATATAAAGTGGGAACACTCTATTTTTACTGTAGTAAGATGTTTTTACCATGTGCTAAAATTGTGGTAGACCCTAAGACTAGGGAGGAAAAATCTCCAAGACTGGGACTCCAACGTGATGAGAATTTTTCAGCCATTTTCACCATACCCAGTCTAATCAGAGATTAGTATCTTTACTATTTTCTGAATCACTGCCTGTGCTTACCTTACTGAGTAGAGGAAGACAGATATGGAAACAAAAAAGTTGAATAAAATTAGGCTTGGAGCGGCGGCTCAGTAGTTATGGTGCTTGCCTGGCATGCTCGAGGACCTGGGTTCACACCACAGCACCAAGTACACAACTAAGTGTCAGTAAAATGAAAACAAGATGAAAATTAATAAAATTGATTCTGTCTTTCTTCCTGCCTCCCCCCTCCTTAAAAAAATAGATAGTATGTCAGTAGAATGTTCACATTATAGTGAAGTTATAGGGAGATACTAGTCATTTATGAATGATTGTCCGTGGGTAAGTAGTTTCTAGTCTGTGAAATAAAGTCACTCTAGAAATTTAGAAAACTCAACAAAAATTGCTCCCAAGTCATGAAATGACAGTACCCTGGTGAATTACAAATATGCTGATAAGATTAGGAGTTTAGATGAGGAAAGAAAAGCCGTGGGTACCTTGAACATCAAGATTGTGGGAATTCTGAATGAAAGAGATCCTAAGAAGTTTGAACTTTATCATTTTAGAGACTACAATCTATTGAGGTTTAAGCAATGAGTAATATGATAAATATTGCATTTTAATAAAGATCATTCTGGCAGCAATGGAAGGGAAATGGAGAAATGCAAATCAGAAGACAGAGAGCCAGGTTTGGATACTATGATGTTTCACGGTAGGAAGATAAGAATATGGAAATCTGAAAGAAAACTTTCTCTGATGGGTTGAATCAGAAAAAATGAACAAGGTTAAAAACATACAAATTTTTGTATTTGTGTGAGTAGAGATTAAAAATAAGATTAAAAGGAATGAGTTGGTGCATGCCTGTAATCCCAGCAACTAATCAGCTTGGGAGGCTGAGGCAGAAGGATCACAAACTCAAAGACAGCTTCCAGAATTTAGTTAAGACCCTGTCTCAAAAACAGAATATAGAAGAAAAAAAAAGAAAAAGAAAAAGAAAAACCAGGCTGGGGATGCAGCTTAGTGGGTAAGCCCCAGATTCAATCACCAATATAAAAAAAAATTTCCCCAGGTTATAGGGTAAAATATTTAAATATTTAAGTAGGAAAGGAAATTGAGGAATGATTCATAAATACCTTATGGAATTTGTAGTGGAATTGTCAAATAAGTAGTATAACATAGACAAAACTTTTGAAGGTGCTAAGGCTTAAAAAAAAATCTTTAAAATCACCTACAAAGATAATTTCAAACAACTGGAGAGAGAATGTTCAAAGATGGGACAGGGGTTGGGGGTTGTAGCAGAACAGGATGAGAAAAGAAGTATTGGGGAAGAACATGGGGTGCAGCATTATATAACAAGCAAGCACAGAAAAAATATCTAATGGATTAAATTGAAAACAAGCAGTAGAAAATAAAGTAAGAAATAAGTCAAAACGTCATAGAAGCCATGCGTGATTATCATTATGGGAAGACGACTTATCACTCTCCAACGGAATCTGTTGACCTAAGCATGAGTACTGATTATTAAATCCTCTGAAATGGAAACTCTAAAGGAAACACTTGATTATATTAATTTTTAAGGTAGAATCCACTAACATTTCACTGATTTGCTAAAATCTTCTGAGAAAAACAGATCACTTTTATCTTCATTGAGGCAAGATGGAAGTAGAAGAGGCCCCTTCATCACAGATGCTTAATTTATCATTTTATTAGATAACATTATCAATTGCTAAATTATTTAAAACAATAGGCTGATAAATATGATTTAATGGAAAAGTATAACATACAACTAAGTATATCATACAACTAAGTCTGTATAAGTCCCAGGACCTGAGAAGTCAGTATCAGATATTTTAGACAGCTTTATTATCACTGTGACCAAACCCCAATAAGAACAATATATAGGAGGGGAAATTAAGTTTGGGCTCATGGTTTCAAAGGTCTCAGTCCATGGATATCCCACTCCGTTGCTCTGAGCCTGATGTAAGGCACCACTTCATGGGGGGAAGGGCCCATCAGCGGAAAACTGTTCCAAACATGGCAGAATCAAGAATGGGGGCTGGAAGGAGCCCTTGCCCAGTGACCCACCTCCTCCACCCATGCCCTGCTTTCCTATACAGTTTCCACCCAGTCAGTTCATTGAAACTTGGATGGAATGATTAGGTTAGAGCTCTCAAAGTTCAAACACTTCAGTTCTGAATACTCCTGCAGAATCACGGGAGATTTGGGGAGACATCTCACATCTAAGCCAGAACATAAGATGAAATAAATGAGATAAAAACAAGGTTTGAGTGCCATGATTGTCTTGATGACAGGGCTCAGTGGAGTTATTGGGTCAGAATCTGGGTATTAATGGGAGGAATGATGAAGATGAGCTTAGAAAGTCAATATGTGGAATTGATACTATATTTTGAATCATCTTGGTGTTGAAAAAAGGAAGAGTAATACCAAGAGGCCAATTCAAAACTGCTCTATTTTAAGAACAGAATACAAAATCACCAGTGAATTGAACATAAAAAAATGGAAAATAAGAAAGTATAGTGCAAAATTTCTGAGTAAGGTAAAAATTTGTCCGTAAAGTGCTTATTATCTCTCTCTAAATTTTATCTACTTGAAAGTGCCCCTCAGGATGCACAAAAGGTCTTCACCTAACAGGGAGGGAGGTAGAAATGCTGGGGAGTGATATTGGCCCAATTATATTGTTAAGTAGTGTACAAGTATGAATACGTGATGACAAATCTCATCAATGTGTACAACTATCATGCACCAATAAAAATGTAGAAAGAATAGAGGAAAAAAGGGAAAATTTGCATTGGTGCTTGAAACTAGATACATTTGGCATAGTATACTTCAAGAAAACAAACAAAAATGTTACCAAAGGTTGACTCAATTAGCCTTTGTGAGATATAGCAATGTCCCACAAAATAAGTTGAAAAATACTTGGTAAGAATTCCACTAAGGTGAGAGATTGACAGGTGAGGTGAACGGGTGAGAATAGTCGACATGCAGGTAAATATGAAAAGTACACTTCAGACATGTGACACTGTAGAGCAGCAGACATCAGTGGTCCTGGATGTACTAGGGTTTTATGCGTAATTTTCACTATCAAGAGGTACACAGAGGATCATTGGAACAGTTGCTTTTTTTTTTTTTCTTAAAAGGATGACATGAAGGAAATCTGAATCTGCATATAGTTTAGACCTCAAAGGGAAAATAAAAACAGCTATTAAATTTAGTTCTACAGAAAAACTGACCTCACCATTGAGTTTTGCAAAAGAGAAAAAAAAATTAATAGAAATAAATTTATTTAAAAATTTTAAATTTTCTGTGCTATAACTTTCCTCAGGTTATTTAATACCTTGCCAACATTTTTTAAAAACTATTAACAAACCTATATAAAAAGTGTACTGTTATGCTGAAATTTTAATTACTAATAAGCCTCAAAAGATGCTGTGTTTCTATGATCCGAACATATCCTCTGCCATCCAAAGAGAGGGGAAAAATGTTGCCTGGCAATCCAGAGACTTTTATACAGAAAAATTTAATAAATATTCTGTTTCCAGTTTTAAAGCTCTACAATTCATTGACCATATAAACAAAGGGAAGTTCTAAAACCAGAATAAGGAGATTATTTGTCTCCTTAAAATCCTTCAGTAATTACTTGATGCCTCAGGGTTACATTCAGACAGCTTAACAATGTTAGCAAACAACTGTCTGATTTTGTCCAAGTATGTATGCAGCTTCATTCTTCATAACTACACTCTTTGAGTTCTTTCCTCTTAACGTATGTGAATCACATTATAGACAAGTCAGGAAGTCCTGCCCCTGGCTGCCTTCCAGACTTTGTACACTCTATTATCTCTACCTGGGACACTTTCCACACACTCTCGACCTACTAAACAAGACTATTTTCTACTCTTTGAGGTCATAATGGAATTATTTGAGAATGGAAGCTTTCAGAACATCAGGTCCAGTTTCAAATTCTAGGTCTTTCACATGTTGGACATAGGACCAATGGGTGAAAATTAAAACTGATTCTATTAAATAAAAAGCAAAATGATCCTTCAAGAAGATATTTTCAGCAATACTAATATAAGTGTTTTGGGAACTATATTGAGGGTTATTCAAGTACAATAATGCATTACCAATTAAAATTATATAGTCCAGTTGAACATCTTCTCAGAAGTAATTTAGGTATTCATGAAGGGTCCTGTTCTCACATGTCCTCTTGTAGTTTAAAATGTAAGAAATTGAAAGAAATGTCTTTATCAGTTATTATCCATCAGTTATAATCAATTGTTATCAACTATATAGTACAAGATTGATGTCTAAGTCATTGAGATATAATGATCTTGACTCATGGGGGAAATTGTGACTTTAAAAACTATTCTCATCAGAATCAGTAAAGGAAATAACAAGACTATTTGTTGGACAGAAAAAAGTAAAACTGATTTTTTAAAAAGAAATCTATTAAGAGCATTATTTATATCAAACTGTCCTCTCTGGACAGAATTTTTGGACAGTAGATTTCTCCTTCATTGCTTGTCCCAGGTAAATTGCTCCAGTTATGAAAAGACAGAGATATGTTTGTGTGAACCGTAATGACAGCTTATTTCACAGAGCACAAATAATGATGGATACCGACAATCCAGTGCAGCTAGTCTAAACTGCTACCTCAAAGCTATCATTATTAAGTGATTATCAAATGGCTCGCAGCTTGCCCACCACTACCCATCAAGAGATGCTTGCTCAAGCCACATTCCTTTAGAGAAAAATTAAAATGTGTTTCTTTTCTAAGAATCCACACCAACTTCACCTAAATAAAAGTTAACAGAGAAGGAGGTGAATTTTTCTCTAATATTTGTGAAGTTATTCTGAAAATATAGATGAGTATAATGTATGAAAATATTAGATGGAAAATATTAATAACGGCCAATGTGTATGTATGTGTATACACACATACACACACACACATATATATATATATATATGACAGAGAGAAAGAAGATAGCTGAACTAAAACACTAAATTGATAAATAATTTACCCCAAATTTACATTATTTACATAAGGAAATTAATTCAAAGACAAAAGGCAAATAAATTAAAAATTACTACATTTTAAAATGGTTAAAAATAATTTGAGAATAAATCTAAAATATCTGATTCTTAAACATTTAAATTCAAGAATTGTAATATTCATGTTCATTAAATCAGTCATTTCAATAGGAGGCATTACTGCCACTAATAGGCATTTAAGATTTTCTAAGGGAAGTTTGCTTGCAAAATGATTGTGGTCAACTACTGAAGTTAAGTGGGCAGAAGATCCCAATGTTAGACATCTTCCAAAGCTTGAAAATATTCTACGAAACAAAGGGTTCACTCCAGTGATTTAGCAATGTGTTTTACCTACAAAGGTAGATCATTTCTGATTCACAAAACAAACCTTATAAAAATAAAAAAGAGAAGGTACTTAAACTACACTCCCAGAGCTGAAAATTAAATGAACATAAAATAAATAGCAGAAGAATATTTGATATATTTGACAATGTTTTTATAGACATCTGTTGCTATGTGAAATACTCCAGAAATCTCAAGGGAAAACTAGAAAATATTTTGCAGTAAATGAAAATGAAAATACAGAAAATCGAATCCTGAGAAACATACTTGAAGCACATACAATAAGAGCGAGAATTGGAGCATTATATGCTAATATAAGAAAAGGACAAAGTTCACAGATCTATAATTTAAGTTTCCATTTCTTGAAACTAGAAGACCTTACAGGAAATCAAACACAAACCAAACATAATGAAGGGAAAAAACAACAATAAAAACACCTCAGTTATTTTGACCAAGGTGAAAAACAAAGGACACAAATCACCAGCATCATGAATGAAAAGAGGAATTATTATCACAGGCCACATTGACAATATTATAAGGACAAAGAGAGAACACTAAAATGAGCTCTATGACAAAATTTGACCAATTAGAGGAAATGGATCCATTCATTTAAAGATACAAATTACCAAAATGCTCCCAAGAATAAATAGATAACTAGTACCAATAACGTAGGTAAAATTTTCAAGAAAAGAAATGCCAAGTCTTGGATGGCCTAATTCTTCCATTACACAAAGCAGATGAGCTGAAATAAATGACAGACCTTAGCAACATCTATTAGAAAATTTAAAAGGTAGACACCGTATCACTTCATGAGGCCAAACACATAAGGCAAAGAAAATTATTTTTAGAGGCCAATATTACTCATCAAAATAGATACAAAAATTCTTAACAAGATAGTAGAAAATTGAAACAACATAATAAGCTACATATGTATCAACAATCAAGAAATTTTGTAGGAATACAAGTTGAGCTTAACATTTGAAAACCATTCAATGCAAGACATTCTATTTACAGAATAAATAGGATAAAACATAGGATCATATAGTAAGATTGGACAATTTTTACAATTCCTGGGGTCATAATTCACATGATTATCCTTGTACTAGAGCTCTTTTTTTTTTTTTTTTTAAGAGAGAAGGACAGTGAGAGAGAGAGAGAGAGAAAGGATCAATTTCTATTGAGTTTCTCACATGGCTTTGGTTGCTCTGACACTTGGTTGTGTACGTGGGTACTGGGGTTTGAACCCATGTACTTGTGCATGCCTGGAAAGCGCCATGACTGCGGAGCCACTGCTCCGGCCCTGTCCCAGAGCTCTTAATGAAAAGAATCCATGCAGTGGAGCTCTTGCTACAACCACAGTAGCAGGACAGAGCATAAGATGCCTTCCAGGTCTCAGTGTTGCAGGTAGTAAACTGGCCCTCTCTACTCAGTGGTAAGGGAGTTGGTGTCCTCACCAGACCAGTTCTGCTGATCTTTTATTATTGGAGTTTGTTCCTGACTGAAATGCTTAGGTGCTTAGTATCTCATTCAGAATCTTCCTCTTTCAGAAATTACCTAGTATCCTTTCAATAAATTTCTATTCTGCTCCAGCGATATCCCTGAGCACTTTATTCCATTTTCATAACTACTGTAAGTACTTATATACTGCCTTAAAACTTTACAAAGGTAGCTACTGCACAAAGTAAATAATATTTAGTTCACAGGGAAGGGACTAAAATATGGTCACTTTTCATGTATCTAACACTCTAAGTGAATCTCATTTTTCACTTCTGTAAGAAAAGAGTGTTTAGCCCGTAGGAGTGTTAAAACACAGAGAATGCTTTGCACATTGTAATAGTGTGTTATAAAAATGGAAAATGAGACTCTTTTAATGTGAAAGTTCTATTTTAAGAACTCCTAAATTAAATGCAAAATCGTATTTCCCATTCTGGGAATATCATGATGGAAAAGAAAACTGCAAGCTTTTCATCAAATGTTGATTGTGCTGACTCTACTGGCAACCAAAACGAAGGACAAGCACTTTCTTCATGTTGGTGGATAACAGATATATTATATATATATATATTATAAAATAATTTTATTTTGCAGGTAAAGATTGAGGTGGAAATCTACCCTTGGCATATCAAAAAACTATCTTATAAATATGGAAGTTAAAAATGTCCTGTATTTATAAAACCCAAATTTTAAAAATATTGTAAAGTAAATATGAGTATACAAATGCTATTGACCTCTTTTCCCAAATTGAGCAAATGAGTCCAAATACAAGGGGAAAAATCAATCACAAATTTTAAGTATAATAACAAACATAATTTTGGTTAGCAAATACTGTTTAGTGCTTAAAGATTTCCCTTGGAAAATAAAATTCTATCACTTTGACAAAATATTTGGGAATTCTTAGTGTTGCACATTTTGTTGTACTCTAATTAAAGCCCTAGGCAGAAATGGAATAAAAAATAGGTTACATCATTCATCATCTTAAAATTCACAAAGATTCAGCAGAAAGTATCTGAGTTCTAATTTTGTCAAATGTAGGTTCCCTTAAATCAGAAGTTGCAAATATAATCTATTTGCATTAAATAAGTTTTCAGTGCATGTTCTTTCAAAATAGCATCAAATGTATTCATTTTAACATGCCAGAAGATGTGAAAAAACATTTCAGAGTGGCCTAATAAATTGGGGAACACATCTATTACAGAAGATTACTATATATATATATATACACACACATATACACACACACCCATATATCACCACAATATATCACACTTCAGTGGAATCACTTTAGAATTTTTTAATATGTATGGTTTTCTTCCTCAAGGTTTTCAATTTTTTGACACATATTGACTGTGTGCTTTTATTCCCTGCAGTTTATGGAATATACTAGGTAAATTTTTGAAAGCAGCCATAATTCAAATTCAACTACTTTCTAGGTTAAAATGATCATATTTCACTTGATCATTTTTCTTCAATGCTGAAAATTTCAACCAAAATTATCAATAATACAGGAAATTGGATGTTATGTAGTTCATTTGCAATGGTTTCCAAGGTTTTGAAGTAATAATTTTAAGCTCTAAAATGCTCAGAAAATAATTGTTATGATTTAGATAACAAATGAATACAAAATGTCCCTCAAAGACTCATGTGTTAAAGTCTTTATCCCCAACATAGCAATGTTCAGAGTTGGGGATTTGGGGAAGTGACTGGACTATGAGGGTTATGACCTTGTCAATGAATAAATCCAAAGAGGGAGTCATATTTGATAAACACTACTGGGAGGCAGTGGGAAAAGTAGATGGTGAAGCTACATGGAGGAAGTAGGTCACTGGGAACATGGGACATGTCCTGGAAGGTGTGTGTGTATTTTGGGTACTGGGAAAGAACCCAGTGGTGGTACTCTACTTCTGAGTTACATCCCCAGGCTTTTCTTTATTTTTTCCTTTCAATTTTGACACAAGTTCTTGCTAACTTGCAGAGGCTGTCCTAGACCTTTCTTGTAATTCTCCTGCCTCAGTTTAAAGTTATGCCTTTTCCTTCATCTCTTCTTCACACATATGTGCTATCTCTTCCTCCTTCTCTCCCCAACCCACCTTCTCTCCTTACCACTCTCCTTCTCTTTCTGTTTTCTGCTTCCTGACCAACTAGAGGGGAGCAGCTTTCTTCCTAGACAGCATTCCATCATGATGTTCGGCCTTATCTCAGGTCAAAGCAGTGGAGCCAGATGACAAGGGACTGAAACCTCTGAAATCATGAGTCAAAGTAAATCTTTACTCCTTTAAGTTGTTTTCTTCTGGTATTTCTTAACAACTAAAGCTTAAACAAAACAACATTTAATCTAAAGTAATAAGCAATGATAAACATCTTTATATTTTATTATGTTTGAAATGTTTCTAAACACAGAGATCTTTGTTTGGAAAGAAATAATATGGTAAGCGAAATATTGCTAGATCCATAGACTATCGACTTTAAAGATAAAAGAAAATGCAGAAGATGATCAGTGCACTACAGAAATGCAGTATATATTTTATTTTCATTACTATTTCAGACTCATCTCTACTAAAGAAAATTCTAGATAGTTGTTTTGAAATCATAGCTTAAAAAACATTAGGGCTTCTGAGTTTGAGATCATCACTTCCTTACAGCACCATGAGGCATTGCAGATGTCATTAACACATATTTCAACTCTTGGGACAAACTTGGCAGAAGTAGCTCAAAATTCTCTTTAATTTTAGGAGGTGAAAATTACAAGGAATTGAATAAACAAATAGTGTAAACTGTATTTTTAAACATTGACATGCTATGTTTTATTGCCAAGATAAAGAGTGGAGTTCAGAAAAAATTATTTAAAGCACATCTCATGTAAAATACTTCCTGTTTTGTTGGAAATTGTTTCCCAACTAAAGATTATCAGTCACTCCAAAATTAGAAAGGAGAAAATTGGGGAAAATATTATTAGGATGATCCATAAATATAGAAACACATGTCCACTTTATTGACATCAAAATAACATGATGGAAATTCATGAATAATTTGGGCATTTTCATCTACTGAAATCCAAATGAGACTAGCTCCTAACTTCTACAAGTTTTAGCACAAGTGTTCACTTGAAGTTGGCATATCTTGTGCATAAAAACATAAAATACACAAACCAAGCAAAACATTAATTAAAAATTTTATCCTCTTACCTTGGAAATTCTAGGTCTATAACAACCTGGAAAGTCACCTTAGGTTCTAGATTTCTTGTAGCCCCAGAATATCTACACTTGGATAAGAGATCAAAGAGAACCAACCATGGTTCAGTATATATCCTTAGCCTCATAGATTTATTGTCCATAAGTACTGGTGTGGCAAGAGGCGGGCTAGAGGGAACTCACTTAATGTTCCAGTAAGAATGTTTGTTTTCAAAAAAGACAAAAGATAGCAAGTGCTAGTGAGGATGTGGAGAATAGAAAATCCTTGTTCACTGTGGATGTAAATGTAATTCAGGACAGCCACCATGTGAAATAGTATGAAGAATACCCAAATAAATTAAAGTAGAACTACAATATTATCCAGCAAATCTGCTACTGGTTATGTCCCTCAAAGAAAGTCAAATCATAATAAGCAGGAAAACCAATGGGATAGAATAGAAGACACTAAAAGTCTAACCCATAAATCTGATATTTGCCAAAGCAGACAAAAATATAACTTGGAGGAAAGACAGTCTGTTCAACAAATGGTGCTGCACAAACTGGATAGCTTTACGCAGACAATTGAAATTAAATCTTTACCTTTGACCCTGCAAAAAATAAAATCGAAATGAAGTGGATTAAAGAACT
This sequence comes from Aplodontia rufa, assembly GCA_004027875.1. NCBI lineage: Eukaryota > Metazoa > Chordata > Mammalia > Rodentia > Aplodontiidae > Aplodontia > Aplodontia rufa. Next base: position 14,549 of record PVKS010007593.1, on the reverse strand, counting down.
AGGAATGAAACCAGCAACCACACAAATATTAGAAGAAAAAAAATAGGTTTAACACTCAACTATACTGGTTTAGGCTCCTTCTTCCTTAACAAGACTTCCGTAGAACAAGAATTAAAACCAAGAATTAATGAGTGGGACAAAATTAAACTGAAAAACTTCTGCACAGCTAAGGAATTATTCAAGAGTTTCAAGAGAGAACCTATAAAATGGGAGAAAATCATGGCCTTCTACCTCTCCAACAGGAGTCTAAAATCCAGAATATAGAAAGAACTCAAAAAATTTAACCAAAACCACAAACACTCCAATCAATAAATGGGTATAGTACTAAACAGATACTTCTCAACAGAAGAAGTTAAAAAAGTCAAAAGATATATGAGAAAGTGTTCTACATCACTAGCAATCAGAGAAATGCAAATAAAAGCTGCACTGAAATTCCACTTTACTCCAGTCAGAATGGCAAAAATGAAAAATACAAACAATAACAAATGCAGGAGGAATTGTGGGAAGTAAAGAACACTGACACACTGGTGGGACTGCAAACCGGTGGAGCACTTCTGGAAAGCAGTGGGGAGACTCCCCAAACCATTAGGAATGGAACCTCTGTTTGACTCAGGTATTCCACTCCTGGGTATTTTCCCAGAAGAGCTAGAATCAGCTTTACAAAAATACAGCTACATCAATGTTTATAGCAGCTTAATTTACAATAGCAAAATTATGGAAACAACCTTGATACCCTTCACTGGATGAATGGATCCAAAAGCTGTGGTATATATGCAATGGAGTTCTACTTACTTTAGAAAGAACTATATCACGGCTTTTGCAGGTAATAGGATGGAAATGGAAAAAATCATGCTGAGCAAAACAAAGCTAATCCAGAGACTTAAGGGTCGAAAGCTTACTCTCATAAGTGAAAGCTAGAATAAAACCTAAGATAGGATTAAAGTTAGTAAAGTTTATTTAATAGACCCACCAAATCTGAAGTAATGCATAAGCTATGGGAACTATAGCTAAGAAACAGGTGGGGGAGAAAAGGAGAGAAGGACAAAGGGAATGTGTTCAATATTGCTGAGTATAGCTTACTCCTATGAGAACCTTAAATGCACCCAGGGAGGTGTATAAATCTAATAATTTCAACATTTAAATTACATGTATATGTTCATTTATATCCATATCTTGGGGAAACTACAGAAGAGTCAGATGATCAGAGAGTAGGGGAAACCATGGATATCCTGGACAAGGATTGGTTTTCAGCAACTCTGTCAATATGTATGCATGTATGAATGTGTACCAACAAGTCCCTTTATCATATAAGACAATGTTGAATCAGTAAAATAAATAAATAAATAAAGTAAAAGTATAAAGACATGTCATTGAAAAATAAATAAAAACATAAAGACAAATATCATTGAAAAAGAAAATGAAATTAGTAGGAAGACAGTACAGTCACATTCCAATATTTATTGCAATGCTGTTTACAATAGCCAAGAAATAAAAACATCCTAGGTGTCCATCAACAAATGAACAAAGAAAACATGGTACATGTACATATGCATAACAGAATATTACTCCATTGACAAAATGAAATCCTTCCATTTGTGACAAGGGATGGAAATGGAAATCATTATGGTAAGGGAATACACCAGGCACAGAATGGCAAATATTGCGTGGCATCATTCAAAAAGTTAATCTCATAGAAGGTGAGATTATAGTTATGATTATCAGAGGCTGAAAAGTTGGGAGTGGAGGATGAGGAGAGATTGTTCAATGGGATCAATTATACAGTTAGGTACGATCAAGACCTTCTGATATTCTACTGCCCAATAGAGTTGCCACAGGAAGTAATCATGTACTGCTTTTCTCAAAATTCTGGAAAAAAGATTTTTAAAAGTTTTTATCTTAAACTAATGACAAGTATTTGAATAAATTGATATTTACCCTGACTTAAACATACACTTTTCAAAACATTACATAGTACCCCATAAATATGCAAAATTTTCATGATTTTATATTAATTACAAATACAGTTAATTAAATTTAAAAAATATACATGAATATTGACTTTGTGTATGCATTTTAGAAATACTCTCTTTCACATATATTTTCTTTTTATTTTTGCAAGAAGTCTTAACTAAAATAAATTTCATTCAATTTGAGTCAAAAACAAAAGATGTAAGTAGCAATAAAATATTTTTATATAGTCTAATTGACTGGCCATTTATTTTCACAGTGTACATTAAATTATGATATATCCTATAATTAATAGTGGTTTAGAATAAATTAAACAAAATATTTCATTCACAATCACTATTTGAATACCATCTTATTCACAGAGTGTAATGGTTAGTGATGAGTTGTTGCTTGCCATATACTTTAGAAATACTTAGATAAAAGTGTTCCCTTCATATGTGAATAGGCCATAAATCTTCAGCACTGTACTCTACATGTTATGTAATTTTTCTGACCACTTTGAATCGTGACACATTTTAACTCACTATATGGGCAGCTTGAATCAGTCAGGTGCATAGAAAGACTGACAAGTCAGTGTTCAAAGAATAATTGTTACAGATGGAGTTTAGGTTGCCATATTAGAAAAATTAAAATAAACTTACAGACACATAAGAATGACCTGAAATTAGACTTATTTTAGAATTAGGAAGAAATGAATAATGAAAAAGTTATTGATGAATATTTGAAACTATATTCCATGTTGTTAAGACCATGTTGCCATATGGTTAAATTGTCTTATTTAAGGGAAAAACATCTAATATTTCTAATTGAAGTTTGCTTACTCTCAGTGGAAATAAATAAAGGACATTATAATTTCAGAGTATTTCCTTTACTTTATTCCCTACATTTGCAACACCATTTAAAAGTTTTAAAAATCACATATGCACTTATTATATGTCCATAAACCATATTATCATTTTGAAACAGAATAATTCTATCTCTTGATGTATTTATTCCCATGAAACTCTAACATTTTTTAGAATAGAATTTTTAATTAGCTATTTCGCAAGCATGGAAATTTCTCACAGTACAACATTTATATTTTAGAACCAAAACAACATACTTTAATTTTCCATACAGTTTAATTTCTGTATGGTTGAGAATATAAAATAATCTAGAATTAGAACACATACAAAAATAATTCCAAAATGATCAAACAATTTAAGATGTTCTTTAAATTGTTAGCCATTTCTTGATTTTAGGCTGCTGTGGTAGAATCAAATATTTCATATTGGTTTCCTTGGATCACTTAGTATTACTCCAAAGTCAGCTGTAATATTGATAGATGTTTTTGTGGATAATGTGGAAAACCAAAGGGAAACAGTGTAGTTTGACTCATTATTGCATAATTATTGCTATGTTTATGTTAATTTGATCAATTAGGATTATTTAACAGGAATAGAGACTGTGATCAGAACTTATAATTGGATTTTAGTATTTTATTCTTTTTTTCCAGATTTCATCACATGCCAAACTCAGTAATTAGAGAATTAAAGAAAACAATAATACATACATCTCAAACATATCCAGATTAACGTACAATTTGTTTCACTGAAAATATATGTGTAAATGTAAATTTGAATTTGAATTTTAACTTGAATAGTGAAAGCTTCCACTTCCATTTGCTTCTACATACTACAATAGCCACTTTCTCTAATTTATAAATTTATCAAGAAGTTTTTACATGTTTTAAGTACTCCCATTACCAATATTCTTCATTTATCAACAAAAAGAAATGTATTTAAAATTTAACATTGCTAATTTTAATAATAGACCCACAAGTTCCTTGACATCTCTTCTATTCAGTTGTGAATATCCCATCCCCTTGAATGCACTCAAGTTTACAATTGCTTCCACCAATAAAAGAGAACAGAAGAGAACCTATGCAAATCCTGAGGCCGTTGTGACAGGATACATGGTCATCACTAGAAATATTCTTAAGCTTGTTATTTTTTATACTTATTTGAAAAGCTTGTCCATTTTGAGTCTTGATTGTTTTTTGTTTTTGTAGTATGTTTTTCAGGCTGAATCCAAGAAGTGTATAGTCTGGGACTAATCAATCATTCTTCACAACTGAAGCAAGATTCTTCTTGTACACTTTAACTCAACTTTACGAGTTGAGTTTTTCTGGTGTGGATGGGAGGAAGAGGTACTTTTCCTGGCTCTATGGAAGTGCTGACCATGCTTCATTTAATCCTTTCAGCTCATCCTTTTCTTACCTCTTTTTCTCATGTGTGTGTTGTACAGTGGCATTGCATACAATGAACCTGAGAGGCGACCTCTTCAGATCTCTAAATTTCTTTCTCTGAACAGCCATCATCTCTCCATTATTTTGTCTGGCCAACTCTGACTGTTTGTTGTCCTGTACTCTCTTCTCCCTCTCCTCAGCTCCAAGAAACTCAGCTCCAAGAAACTCCAACTATGGACTCTACTTGTCTTCCAACTCCCCCTAAGCTAACTCATGGAAGCATTTTCAAAACAATAATCAGAGGTATTGTATATGTACTTGCATAAGTTTCCCTTCTCTCAGGACTCCTATTCCTTGTTGCCTGATGTCCAGCTTACAAAGTACCATGTTTCGTTTGTTTTACTGCTTTTTCTCTGTTTCAAGCAGGTAGTTAAATATTATCCTTGTCTATCTTGGCCATTCTTAGAAATACTTAGTTAGTTCTTGATTTAAACTCTCTGCTGATTATATATATATATATATCAAGAAAAAGAAATAAATTAAGAAAAATAATTATACTAACAATATTTTAGAAAGATTATATTACACTAAAATGTTAAGCAATAAATACATGATTTTTAGATATTGTGAAAGAAATAGAGAATTTCTTACAATGGTAAAATTGGGCATGTTTATGAACATTTGGGGAAAAATGGGAAAACATGGGTGAATCAATTCCAGTGATATTCATTAATTGTACCTAATAAAAATGTTACTATTAACATTTCAATGAACCTGTAGACATTTTTTTCTCAACCCGTTTTGCAAGTTTACTGATGAAGACATTGATTAAAGAACAGAGAAATGATGGTAATTATTTTTTTAAAAAAATTGTATATGTGATGGCAATTATTTTACATAGAATATGCTAGGCATGGGTGAATGCTCTGGGGAAGAAGGTATGATCATTGGCAATAAAGGTACCTAAGAAACTGAAAAGCAAAAGGAATAGAAAGATCTTCTGTGTTTTCTTAAGTCACCAAAAGTGGAGGATCTGGGCACCCAAAATAACTGTATGACATGAGTGGTTGTGTACTCTATAGTATATAAAGATCAGTCCTGATGATTTTTAAGGGGAGTTGGAAAGTAAGTTCCAAATAATTATTTATTTTGAAACTAACTTTAAGGCCCTTTATATTTTGAACTGTAAGATATTGGTGGGAAAAAAACCATAGTATCCTAAGGGAAATCTGGAACCCATAGGGATCCTGTCAGTTTTGGTGCTTCTTAGGGTCTATGTATCAGGTATGCTGGGATACAATGTAGATATTAGAAATTTAAAAATTTTTAATAGTTAACATGAACATAGCAGATCTTGAATTTTTTACTTCTTTTATTTTATTTAAATTTAAAAATATTTGCAAATAATAACAAATTTTCATTCTTATAGAACAATATTATAGTCACCTCAGTGAATGCAAGTGATAATAGCTTGATCGTGAGCAAAGACTAGGAAGATCAAGAGTTAGATATTAAGCTATCACCAAGATGCTGGAAAGCTAGGAGTTTTCAATTGTGTAAACTTCAACAAGGAACTTTCTGAAAAGATATATTCTGAAATCCAATTTCAGAGATTTACTTTAATTGTCATAAAATAGGATCTGAAAGTTTCATTACCACTTTTTTTGGGCAGTTTTGATTGATTTTCTCTGTGGAGCAGAGTTTGAGAAAACCCCTAAGCAATGTAAGCCAATAACAGAACAAGATCAAGACAGGATGTGTCACGCTCCAAAAAAAATATAATCTTATTTGAACAGTTAAGCTTTTATAGCAAAGACAGACCAACTTATGACAAAACAAAATCAGTCATGATGGAAAATGATCTTTGATGTTGCCATCAACTATTTCTGGTCTCTATATCAGCATAACCCTTATATAAGCCTTCCAGAGATTTCCTATTGCCAATACTTCTTTATTTTCTTTAAAATCATCTAAGAAAAAGAGAGAAAACTAGGAGAAATTTAAATCCTGCAGCAAATAAAGAAATGGAAAAATATATAAAATAATCCTATGATATATATGTCCTTGGTACTTATTTAAAAACAGACTATCACACTATAAATACATAACAAAGAAATCAGTTTCTCTACAGTGCTACCTATAACGCAGGACAAAACAACACAGGCCTGATAAGCTCATTTACATAGAGGATTTTTAGAAAACTGTAGGTCATATCAAAGTCAGCACAAAGCCATTGAAACCATATTTTGTATGTGGCCCTCAAGGCATTCAGCCACCAATAAAGATACTTTTGCTCTGTAGTTTCTCTACATATTTATTTGAGAAATACTGCCAAAAGAAATCATAGTGATTTTGTTTTATTGTCCTTGCAACGTTCCAGCTTAATATTTCAAAAGTCCTGTAAATTATTTTCTCAATTCCTTAAAAAATAGACTACAATATTGAAAATCACAAGAAAATGAAATATTGTAGCATTTCAGCAAAAAGGAATTATACAATAATTTTATTTTTCTATTTTCATCATTTTTATTCACAAGATTCTCATATATGATCTATAAATAATTGTAGTGTTAAGAACTTCTCAAAAGAAAAAAATAACTAATTTTAATTAATTTACTCTTTGTCATTTCACATTTTTAAATGCTGCAATTTGTGATTGCGTAGTGAATAACGGAATGCTGGAATGCCCCTGCTTTGAATTTTTGCAGTCAAATTAGGCATTTAGTTAGTAGGCATATAATAGAAATCTAAGTAGATATTAAACACAGGGTATAATGGAATCCAGTCAACAATCTGACACTCAGGAGAAACTGAACCCTAAGAGGATAGTTAAAATTCAGTCTATAGATGGCATAAGGAAGAGGCCAAAGAAAAGTTTCAGGAAGTGTGAGCTTTTTAAACAAGCTTGTATGAGCTTCTCGTATGACATAGATGCATAAAAGAGTAAGGCTCTTCTCATAGTCATTTTTCAAAACAGCTAGAATTAAATGTAAAAGGTGGTGAAATCAAAAGGAAATGGGAAGTTAAGTAGAGTCTGAATTATGGGTGACCAAATTGGATAGACTAACAGGTTGACAGTTTCCGACAAGTTCTATATTCCACCCATTCCAACCCTCCTATTATCTGAGTATTGTGCTTCCCTCTTTCCACTCATGTTTTGTTTGCTTCTTGCCTAATTACCACTCATGAGTAGCTCTGTTCTTTACTGGTTATCATAAGAACTCCATATATGTAAAGCACATTTCTCAATTATCATAGAGTTTACTGAAAACTTGGGAGAAACAATATTGTATAATTTCACATATTTATGAGCATCCTCCTACTTTGTTTCTCCCTTTCTTTATTTCCTCTCCAAAGTTGTATTCTTCTGTTATACAAATTAAATTCCCTTGAAAAAATGGTGCAAGTCTCCCAAAAATATAGAAACAGATAATTGAGGAAGTTAGCAGGTTATTTTCCCTTGAAGATCGCTCACTATTTATAAGAAATATTTGAAGCCCAGTGTGGTGAAAGAGTAGGATCCCAAGTCCAAGGCCAGCATCAGCAACTTAATGAGACACTAAACAACTTAGGGAGACACTGTCTCAAAATACAAAAAAAGTAAAATAAAATGGATTGCTCAGTGATAAAATGCCCCTGGTTTCAATCCCAAGTCAAAAACATAACAAACACAAAAACAGTTGACTCACCTTCTCAGAGAATACTTTCTAATTCAAGTTATCATATTCTAGATAATGAGAACATAATAATTACACCAATGCATTGGGGAAAACTTACTCTTTTCCTGACTCATTCTTACATGGGTACATTAGAGTTTGATGTGATTAAAAGTTGCATGATTAAATGACAGTGATTATTTATTTAAAGTCATTTGAAACATTTGATATGCTTCAACTGACTGTTTTGCAGAAAGAAAATTAACTCTTGGATTTTATAGAACATACTCTTGCTCAAACTCACACAAAAATATATGGCAATGAAACATTTACAAAAGTGTTCTGTTTAAAAAATAAACTTCTATATTACACAGCAATTAGAAACAATGATATTGCAGCCTTCGAAGGTAAATGGATGGCTATGGAAGAGATCATGATGAGTAAAATCAGCTTAACCCAGAGATCTGAGGGTCGATTGTCTCCACTCATCTGTGGAGGTGGGGACTAGACCCTGGACAATGAGAAAGATGGTCTAGTAGCATGAGTTAAATCCAGATAAGATGTAATGCTTTACAATCTAATACTTTTTTTAGAGTTATAGTGGGAAGGGGAAGGGAGGGATAAGGGAGGGTAATTGGGGGGGCACTCCTGGGGATAAATGCAATATCTAGAATACATACACATTTTATATTATTTTGTTAAAATCTTGTAAGGTTGTTCAAAAATAAAAATAAATAAATAAATAAATAAAAATATAGATGTGCTAAAAAGCTGAACAGAAACTTCTCAACAGAAGAAATTGAGCAAATAATGAATACATGAGAAAAAAAAATATACTTCTACACTGGCATGAGTTCTTATGACTCTGGCATATTATTTATATTTACCTAATTTCAGAAACTTGGTTTCCATATTTGTAATATTTTTGAATAACTATAGTGTAAAAAATTGCTAGAATTATAATAAGGTGTACATAGTGTCTAAAGGAGTACTCAAAAATAGAATCATGGGCTGGAGAAGTGGCTCAGCAGTTACAGCTTGCCTGTCACGCGCGAGGATGTGAGTTCAAACTCCAGCACCACATACATAAAGAAGTGTTGGAGCAACGAAAGCCACATGAAAAAACTAAATAAAAATTGATGTTCTCTCCCCCACCCCATCATGTGTGCTGTGTTTATCTCTTAAAAAAAATAGAATCATTATAATGCCATGTCGCTGAAAACTCAAGCACACACACACACAAACCCAGAGCTATCATTTTAATGCACACATTTTGGGGGTAAGTATAGTGTTGTTTAGACAGGAGATCTCTTTATTGTTTCTTTGCTTTGATGATCTGTCTGATGGTGATAAAGGAGTGTTAAAGTCTCCCAACACTATTGTGTTGAGGTCCACATGTGGTTTTATATCTTGGAGCATTTTTTCCACATAGTTGGGAGCATTGGTGTTTGGAGAGTATATATTTACTATGGTTATTTCCTCCTGTTGTATTGTTCCCTTTACTAGGAGATAGTTGCCTTCTTTCTCTCTTTTGATTAACTTATGTTTGAATCCACTTGTTAGATATAAGAATTGCAACTTCAGCTTACTTTCTTGGGCCATATGCCTGGTAGATTTGTTTCCATTCTTTCACCCTTAATCTGTTGGTGTCACTGGCTGTAAGGTGGGTTTCCTGTAAGCAGCATATTGTTGGATTTTGTTTTTTGATCCCATCTGCTAGTCTGTGTCTTTTGATTGGTGCATTGAGACCATTCACATTTAGTGTTAGAATGGTTAGGTGGTTGTGATTCATATTCATTGTGTTTTATTAGTAAATTCTGTGCTGTCTTAGATGTCTGTTGACAGTCTGTACCTTTATTGAATATCCTCTGATTGTGAGTTGTGAGGAATATTAGCTTGTACTTGCATCTGGAGTTTATCTTTGAGAATTCTTTGTAATGCTGGCTTCTGTTCACGAATACTGCAAGTTTGTTCTTATCATGAAAAGTTCTTATTTCTCCCTCAAATTTGAGCTGAGTTTTGCTGGGTATAGTGTTCTTGGCTGCATGTTGTGTTCATTCAGGCATTGAAAGATCTCCTTCCATGATTTTCTTGCTTCCAGAGTCTGAATTGAAAAGTCAGATGTGATTCTGATTTGTTTGCCTCTGAATGTGATTTGGCATTTCTCCCTTGCAACTTTCAATATTCTTTCCAAGATTTCCCTGTTGTACATTTTAAATATGATGTGTCTTGGTGAGCTCCTCATTTCATTAAGCCTTTGGCTTCCTGGATGAGCATATCTGACTCTATTTTTATATGGGCAAAATTTTCTTTAGCAATTTCCTTGAGAATATTTCTTATCCCATTTGTTTGTGTTTCGATTTCTTCCTACACACCAATTACTCTTAAATTGTTTCTTCTCATTTCATCCCAGGCATTTTTAAAATTCATTTGTGTTCTCTGAGTTTTTTTTTTTTTCTTTTTTGTCATCTGTGCGATCAAGCTTACTCTGCCTGTCCTTATTGTCAGAATTTCTTTCTTCAAGAGCTGAGGTTCTGTTTTGAGTAGACATTAGTCTACAATTAAATTCTTCCATTGTTCCTCTCTTGTCATTTACTGCAGATTTTAGCTCTGTTACTTCCTTTTTGAGTATGTCTATTTCTTTGATAATAGAATTTTTCATCTCTCTTCAGTCTTCTCCCTTAGTCCCTTCATTATATCTTCTTTTAGTTCATTGTTCCTTTTAGTAATCAGATCATTGCTAATATTCTCAAGGATTTCACCTCGATCCCTATCCATGGCATCCTTTTGGGAGGAGTTTTGGGTTTGAGGTGAATCTCTCCTTATTTAATTCTTCATTTTGAAGAGCTTCCTGTGGATCTGTGATTTTCTGAGGGGGAAAGCAGGCAGTTTTCTAGGTGGTTTTTCCTTACAAGTCAAATGGTCAGATGAGCCACCAACTCTTTGATGATCATATTCTTCCAGATGCTGTTTCTGCCTGGGTCCTGGTGTTGCTCTACCTTTTGGTTTCCAGGCTCAAGGTTTCAAATCTGAACCTAGTAGGACTCAAATAGGCCCCAAAAGGAACATGGGGCTTTGGCAGGGGGGGTCTGCTCTAGGTGGGAACATCCCCTGCTTGGTCCTGAGCAGGGCTGCTCCAGACAAGGGTCCTACAGGTGGTGTCCTGATCACCTTCTCGCAGGACTCATGCTCCAGGTAGGGAATGACCCATCCCCTGATTGGTCCTGAGCAGGGCTGCTCTGGAAGGGGGTCCTACCAAGGATATCCTGAGTACCTTCTGGCAGGACTCAACAGGCCCCAGAAGGAATGCAGGGTGTAGGTAGGCAGGTCTGCTCCAGACAGGGAACCTACCCTGCTTGGTCCTGAGCAGGGCTGCTCCAGACGGGGGTCCTACTGGTGGTGTCCTGAGTGCCTTCCTGTCTTGTGGGATTCAAACAGGCCCCAACAGGAATGCTGGGCATAGTAATTGGGGCTGCTCCAGGCAGGGAACCTCATTTTTGGGGTAAATATAAAACAAACAAGTGACTGAACACATGTCCAAAGAAAAATGTTTAATTTCAAGATACACTTCCTCAAATTAATCCTGGCTGCTTTTAATTCACTGTTTCAAATATGAGCCAGTCAGTGCAATATGTACAAGCACACATCTTTTTCTGTATATTTTAGTTCTGCATTGGTATTCAGCTGTCAATACATCAATAGACTAAAGCTGTGGCTTTTACATATGATTAGAGCCATTCCTTAGAGAGGTTGATTATTTTAATTCTGTACTTTTGATTTGTCTCTCTACAGTGAATAGCTTTCCCTTATTATTGCAGGTTCACTTCCATTTGGAGTAGTGGCCAACCATTTTCTGTTTCACCCTCTGAACAGAGCTGTTGAGTGTATTTAGTTCAATTGACTTTACATGAGCTCCAGGTGCCAGATTCTGCTGCAGCTCTGCTTCACTGCTCTGCCTGAGCACTGTGTAATTCCCATCATCATCTGTGACTTGCATATATTTTCTAAATGGGTGACTTCAGAACACACAATGCAATGCTTTATCATATTAAAGGTCTGTTCTGATTGGAATTGGATTATTATTTCCAGAAAGCAAAAGCAGAACTAAATTACAGGCTTTCAACCTCTTAGTCCTTGTAAATTTCTGGACATTGATCGCAGAGCTGACAGGAGCAGAGTCTTGTCATAAAATAGCTAAAATTCTGTAAAGCCATCCTCTTTAAAATACTAATCAATTAATTGAATTCTTACCAATGAAAGTGCAATGAAAACATTGATTTCTCTTAAAGCACTGAAAATGTTGCCTTTGCTAAGTGCTTTTTCATCAAAAATTCTTTGGGTAAAAATGAGAATCAAAAATGCTTTTCATTTTTTTTTTTGGTACACTCATTCTCCATCATTTTGTGTAATTTCAAAAATAATTTAACATTATGAGTTTTTATTCTGTGATTACAAAATTAGTTTAATTTTCTTATAGTCTATAGAATTCCACTAAGCTATTATAATTTCTTCATTATCATAAGAATGTCAATTTTTATATCAAAGTGTGATGTCCATTTCATTGTTTTCTTAAAATCTAATGATCAGAAAGCTGCGTATTTGTTCCCCTGTTTTCTGTGTCTCTTTTCCATCCCCTAATATTCATTTGTTTGACTCTATCAGGGGCTGACACATCCAAGCTCTAGTCCTAAGGTTCCAAGGCCATCTGCCTTCCACCTAGGAAAATCACTGGAAGAGGTTAAAAAAGATTGGCATATGCATTGGAAAAGAAGACATAGGACTTCTCCTTTTCTTAAGTGAATGTTGTTCCTGGTAGTGGTTCTGTCTTTTTGTGGGTCCAGGTCCTTTTCAAAAGGCCATGCTGCTAGTTTTTGTTTGGTGATCCCTGCTCTTAGGTTCCTATATAACCCAATGTGGTAAATTGGAACAAGTACTTCTTGTCCTAAAGTTCCAGCACCTTAATCCCTGCCAATCTATTAATTTGTTAACTTACTTTGCAAAAGAAAATTTACAGATGTTATTATGTTGACAACACTTGAATGAAAAGATTAACCTGAATTACTAGGTTTGGTTCTGTGTAGTCTCAAGGTCATTGTAAAAGGGAGGTGGGAGGGTCAGAATTACAGAAGAGGATGTGACCATTGGAACGGAAGTAGAGAAGGTGATGCACAGATTGGAGAGCTATAGGGCCATGAACCTCAAGGAGTGTGAGCAGTCTCTGAAATCTGGAGGAGAAACTAAGAGCATTCTCCCCTGAAGATCCAGGAAAAACACATTACTGTTGTCATATTTTGACCTTCAGAGCAGTGAGATAATACATCTCTGATGTTTTAAGGCACTGAGTATGCAGTTTAATGTTGCAAAAAAGCAATAGGAAACTAACACACCTATTACTTTTGTTTGTTCCTAATTCACTTCTAACAGTGTCTTCCTGTGCTTGTTAATTCTAATTGGGGTCTTTTAATTCCTTTAGAATGGGATAACCAAATACCTACATTAAATTTCCTCTATGATCTATTTGAAATTCTAGCTGTGATTACATGATTAAGTAGCTTGTATTCCTGTAAAACTCTCATAATAGCAGCAGTAACAGCCAAGAAAAGGTGGGATAAAAAGGAAAATAAATAAATAAAAAATAAAAAATTGTTTAATAGCTCCTGAAAGTATTTAAGGTGCCCAAGACTTGAAGTCCAAAAAACTGAGAAGAAAGTACTTAGAAGTGAGTTCCATTTTTTCCTACACATTTCTCTTTAAGGTATTTGCCAGTTCCTCAAAGGTGAAACAGAAGCATAGCCCTAAGTGTCAACCTGCAGGTTTAGAAGGCCAAGATTGGTTTATGAATATACAAAGTGTACGGAAGAGTGAAGTTCCTATCCACATTAGCAAAGGCCAAGGAAGGAATCTAATGTTCAAACTTCTCCAAGCTTTAACAGTGCTTCCCAGCCACATGCAGAGGTAATAGCAGAGAAGGCTGAGTCAGTGGCCAGGACTCAATTCCTGGAATAAACATGGCTTCTTTTTTGGCAGCATCTAACCTGAGAGCCTGGACATGTCCAAACCCTCTCTCAGTACTAAGGCACCTCTGCCTATCTTTGCTAGGGTGGTATCAGGACAGGCCTGACAAACAGGAAGTTCTCCATGACTTACCCTCACCTAAGGTTGCCATTGTTGTAAAGGAGAATACCAAGCTTGCACTCTTATTTCTCCAACTCAAGTAGCTGATGGTGGAGGTTTAGGAAGAAGCCAGAACTTGCACTGTAGCCAGGCAGGAAGAGAAGTCCCTGCCCCTTGAACCAATGCAAGATGTATAAAGCACACAAATATCCGCTTCCACCTGATAAAAGTGAGGCAGCATCTACATTTCTTCTACTGAACAAAAGATTTCATAACACTGAAATAACCAAAACATATTATTCCAAGTCTACAAACCTCAAGTGAATCTATCCTCTTACAAAGAAACAGAGAAATCGTACCTTGAATAAAAAAAGGACAATCAATAGATGTGAATTCCTGAAAAGCTGTGATGTTAGAAATTTTTTATTTATAGCAGCCATGATAAAAATGAATCAAAGACCAATTAAAACTTGCTTGAAAGAAAACAGTATTGTTTCAGCAAAGAAAGGCTCAGCAAATAAACGAAGATATAAAGCGTAACCAATTAAACTTTAAAAATATTTTAAAAGTGATAAATAAAATAA
>PVKS010007592.1:0-72204 GCA_004027875.1 Aplodontia rufa | reverse complement strand
GTGATGGGGAAGATCGGGGAACCATTCCAGAAGCCGATGTTATTCCTACACTAGATACCCATTTAACACACGAGTTCTTATGGGGGAAACGGCAATAGATGAAACCCACAGTAGCTTATCTATGCGTTAGTATTACCCCTGGTTATCAAAGTTTATACACATTGATTGCTACAGTTTTGACAATGTTTCCCCCTCATCTGTATCCTGTATCGCAATATACTTCTAATAAAGGTGGAAAAAAAATAAAATAAAATAAAATAAAATATAAAAAGAAAAAAAAAAAACAGATGGATTGTCATAAGAATTTGAAATAAAGAGCATAATAATTGGCATAATGAAGGCACATAATAATAGCTGGTGTTAGGAATTACTATTATTTACCCTCAGAATCCAATTTTAAAAAGGAAGAAGAAGCATTCATAAAGTCTTCCTATCTTGCTCATTATTTCATTGCCCCAAATCAGTTTTAAGTCTCTTATAATAGGGAATACATTATTTAAAAAGGCCTAAATTTTTTTTTTTGGCTATAATTTATGGTCATAGCTATCCTTCCACATTGAACTTAGGATTGTAACATCTTATTAATCCTCTGAATTGTGAATGTCAGCAGAGTCATGTTTGTTACTTTTTAGAGCTTTTAGTATGCAAAATTTAACCATACTTTGTTTATTCTGAATCCATGAAGTATATGCTAATTTTCTCCTGTACATGTAATTACATAATATGACATGTGATTACATAAATATGCACAGCAAGAAAAACAAATCAACTTCCGCCCTTATTTTTTTTTGGTTCATACAATCTTTTTTTCATTATAAAGTTTCTAACAAGAAGTAACAGAAGCACAATTAATATACTCTCTTGTATCATGTAGCATTTCTGCAGATATTTGTGTTTAAAAAACACTCAACAAGATTCTGCTCTACTTTCTCAGCCAGTCACTTAAAAAAAATCAATTTGGTAATTAAGAAATAAACTTCCAATTGTATAGCTTTTATTTTAATTAGTAGAGGTTAGCAATATGTCTGGAAAATTTCTGAATAAAAGTTACATGCTAAAAATTTTACTGTATCTGTAGAACATAGCTGTGTTTATTAGAGCATTACCAGAAGGAATCTCTAGTAGCAGTTGCCATGAAACTGTGATAAAGCATTATTAAGCAATGATGTTAAGAGCATATAGGAATGCCAATCCATTTCACAACAATATGTCTGAAATTTCTCAATTTATGTCAAAGTATTTGTGTCCATTTTTAAGAAAGAGTACTTTTAAGATAAAAACTCAATCTCTTCCTTGATTTCTGGAAACCTACAGTATGATTCTAATGAGGTTAAAAATTAGTCCAGCACAGCTGCACATGCCTGTAATCCCTGTGACTTGGGAGGCTGAGACAGGAGTTAAAAGCTAGGCTCAGCAGCTTAGTAAGGCCCTAGGTAACAAAGAAAGACCCTGTCTCAAAATAAAAAATGTAAAGGGCTAAGGACATGGCTTAGTGGTTAAGTGCTCCTAGGTTCAATCTTGGGTACAAAAAAACAAAACAAAAAACCAACTACCTATTTTAAAAACCAAACTGTTCTATATCTAAGAATATTCGGATATGGTTGGTCAAGGCTATAAACAATGTCTGGAGAGGTTCCATTTTTAAATGAGATCTGATTATTAGATGTGACATACAAGTAACAACAAAATATACTGCTTAAATGAAGCCTAAAGCCACGATGATAAACTTTAAATAAAAAAGTTCTTTGGTTATTTTCTTCTCTAATAATACACAAAAGAACATTTTTATCAGCCACAATACACAATAGTACTTTAAAAAGTGACCTAGAATGATGATTAAACAAATGAAGCTAGGTTTTTAAAAAATTTCTTCTCCTTAAAGTATAATATATGCAACATACAAAATAGAAAGCCTAAAAATAATATTGAGGCACAGTAAAGTATTATTACATTTACTATGGTTTTCCCCTCATGCTTAAAAAACTGCCTTAAGAATTCAGTGTTTTCTCAAACTGACTAAATTAAAATGATGTGCAAACATTTCTGCTACAATTCTTCCAAAAATCTTTCACTGGTTATAAATAATACATAAACAATGAATTAAGTATTATATAATCTAAGCTATGTTCCTGCTGTTTTCCCAAAGTATTCTTACACGAAAATTTAAGAAATGGGTGTTTTCCAGTGTAGCAAATGCAGAAAACAACATACATTCCATCCGCACTGCTGATGTCAAGTGCCAATGTTAAGAGGACAGGCAAGACTGATTAAAAAAAAAAAAAAGGCAAGCCTATCTGGTATAACACAAACCAATATACATATCAGACAAGGTAACCTCTTCTGTGACAGTGAAGATGAAGGACTTAGTGACAAGCTCAAGAATTGTACATCCAAAGTAATAAGATGATGCAAATATAGTGAAGACTAGCAGTGCTTTCCCTTACTTCTTAGAAAATGGAAAATGTATGAATTAAATGACTATAACTATAGTCATTTAAAACAATTACATGAAAAAAGTCAAAGAAAGTAGAGAAAAATCTAATCTACAAAATTAAAACATAATAAAACATACTGACAAGTAAGGTGTAAAACTGAAGATGTTCCCAGCAGAAATGTTCTTGAGGAAAACCTCACCATTTTTGGCTACTTCTGCTATGATGTTAGCTACTTTGGCTGTGCATGAAGACTGTGGAGTCAAAAGACTTGCAAACACTTCAAGTATTCCACTTCCTTGCATTTTTTCACTTGTTTCTGTATCTGAAAGAAATAAAACGAGCTTCAATGAAAAACTTTAATATTAACACTGACAAATTAATCTATAATAAATTCTTCAAGAATTTTCCTATCCATAACAGAAATTAGTTTCAATATATATTCAAATATATGCTTATAGAAAATTATCTTCTGCTCCATGAACTTCTTTGATCTTAAGTTTTAATTACACAAAACATTTCATAATATTTTGTCTTTCTAGTCATAAATAAAGGAACTCTTTCTGAATATATCACTTTCACAGCGAACTTATTTTCAATGTTAGCTTTAAGCCTGTCTATTCAGAACAGGAATGCTTTTTCCATGTCCCCTTTGAATTTGAATAACTATAACAGTATATAATTTTATATTAACTACACAATTCCTTAAAATGATACTGTAACTTTAATAAATGGCAATTACATGACTGGAGATGTAGCTCAGTGACAGAGTACTTGCCTAGTATGTTCAAGGCCTGGGGTTTGATCCCCAACATTTTAATAAATAAACAAAAAATTGGAAATAATAATGAGCAAAATCCCTACTTCATGTCATTTTAAATGGAATGAGTAATAGCTGAGATTACATAGTTCCACATGAATACTATGTTTCTCATACAATTCATCCAAACCACCACCAATGAAGAAAGAAAATAGTAAATAGTAAAACATATGGCATTTAGAACTCTATTTGGTAAAAGAGGTCTCCAATTTCTTTAAGAGCCTATAAAACTAAGCTACTTCATCTATTGGTCTTTGAAAGAAGGGTCTAATAAAAATAAAAAAAGATAATAGGAATGATGATGGAAATAAAAGCTCAAGGAAATAAATTTATTCTTTGATTATGAACAATAAAGAAGTGGTCTTTAAAGATAAGGCTCATTAAAACATTCAATTTAAATCTGTTTCTATACCTAGTTCCTCTATATCCTTTAGATCTTTGGGGACATACACAGAAAACATGAAAAAAAATTTGTTAAGTAAATGGGAGCTGATATGATTCAAAAGAGTAGGGAAACTTTTTTTTTTTTTTTTAAAGAGAGAAGGAGAGAGGAGGGGGGGGAGAGAGAGAGAGAGAATCAATTTTTATTGAGTTTTTCACATGGCTTCATTGCTCTGACAGTTGTGTATGAGGGTGCCGGGGTTTGAACCTGTGTGCTTGTGCATGCTGTGCAAGTGCCTTAACCACCGAGCCACTGCACCAGCCCCAATGAAAGCCATTTTTAATACGATAATTTGAGAAAGTCCACATAAGTATGTATTTTTAAAGAAAGTGCCAACTATTCAGTGCAGTGTTTTACAAAGTGTAGGTCCCAACCCATTAGCTAATTCTGAAATTTTATTTGGAGAATGATTACCAGCAATTTCATAAGAAAAGAGATAGAATTAATACCTTCAGCAACAAAAGAACAGGAAAATAATTGTACATTGTGAGGTAAAACTGTTATAAAACTGATTCTTTTTCTCTCTCTCACTGTCCCTCTCTCTTAAATAAAAAAAATAAAATCAACCCCAGTATATGCTTTTATTTTGTATCTTGAACTAATAAGTAAATTTTTAAGGTACTACTTGAAAATGTGACACCTAACATCCATTTTTGTTTGTTTTAAAGTAAGAAGTCAAAAAGAACTGAACTCAATTTGCCATGTTAAAATCCTTCCTTTCTGACCACTGTTCCCAGAGAATGTATAATCTGCAACACTGGGTTATGCTGCCCCAGGGGTCTAGCTCCACCATCTGCTGGTGCTGGGATGGCAGAGAGTCTGGCATAAGGCATGAATCATGATTAGATGTGCAGCTGAGGCATTTTTACGTATGGAGGCGAGCTAACTGAAAATCACCCATGCATACCTCATTTTAACTATAACTAAAAGAATGGCTGAATATCAGAGCTGAATATTAGGGGCAAGGGAAAAAGAATGCAAACTCTCGCAATCTGGTAAGACTTCCCACAGATTACAATTCAAGTAATTGTGAAAATAACTGTGCTAAAATAGGAATCAAGAATTTGGGAAGAGTTTATTACCTGCTAGCATGCGAATTTCTGTGAAGGTTTAGCATTTAAGCATCAGGAATTGCCTTTTTTTTCTTTGTGGTAAAAACAAAAAATAAAATACTACTCTATCACTAAAACGTCACCATCCAATAAATAACTACAAGGTTTAACCTCATTTCATATATACTTCCTGCACTGGCATTCTATTGCATCTAGTATGCACAACAATGGATGTTCTGATATTTGTAAGCACCCTTGAAATGATTTTTAAAGGGCATTAAGAATTAATAAGGGGCTGGAGCGGTAGCTTAGCGGTTACAGAACTTGCCCCGGATGCGTGAGTACACAAGTTCAAACCTTAGCACCACGCACACAGCTAAGTGTCCGAGGAAAGAAAGTTAAGTGAAAAACTAAATAAAGTTGATTCTCTCTTTCTCTCTCTCTCCATCTCAATGTACCTCTCTCTTAAAAAAAAAAAAAAGAATTAATCAAAGGTTGATGTTTGCAGGTCCAAATAAACACTACTTGTTAAAACAAAATTTAAAAATGCACTGTGATCAAGGATTCTTAGAAAAAAAAAAAAGCAGACTTTTTATTATCTTTAGCCAGACTACTACTGGAATTTTTAACCACACTCCTTTGACATGTGTGCAAGAATCATTTCAACATCTTTCTCCTTCTTCATACTTAGATGCATTCACTAAAATGTTTTGAGTACACCTACAAATTAGAGGCAGCTAGCAGCAGTCTTTGAATTCTGAAGGAGACATATATAAAGGGAAGCTAATGTAGAAACATGACCATCACAGTAGCCTCTGCAGTCCTGGTAAACTCTACATAGCTCCACACTCCACCTGGCCTCCTGATGACAAGGAGGCAGCTTAGTTATGATACTTAAAACTGGGCATTCAGGCCAGAGAAACTTGAGAGAAGAGTAAACCAAGAAGCCAGGTTACAATGCTGTATGGAGAAAAGTTAAAACACAGTGCTTACAAGTCCTCAAGGGCAATAACTGGGTAGGACAAAGAGGGAAAAGTCAGAATGGGCAGGAACTTGTAATTTAAGATTATGGTTTGCAAAAGGACAAAGCTCCCAACGATACTGCCAAGTAAATGTATTAAAACAGTTGTCTTATGTCAAATACCAAAAGGGAATTTTTAGGTATTCTACCACAATAAACTGAATTTATTTGGTTATCACACAGTCTTCATGATGATAAAGCAATGAACTGCATTTGATAACCAAATAACAACTCTAAATTAGAATAATAAAAATAATGCCTGCTATTACTATTACTCTATTTGGTTCAAAATCTATTTGGATTAGATTAATATATAGCTTTAATGTAATAAAAGATGTTTAAAGTTTTGTTTAGTATGAGAACAATGGTATTGAGATGTTACATGTCCTAAGGATCCTTATGGTAGACTGTGTGGAAAAGACAGATTTTCAGTGAGGACTCAGATTTGGAATTGACTAAAAGGACCAGTAATATGACTCAAAGGACCACAAGTTTCCTTGTTTCTGAGAATTGTACATTCCTCAAGGGAAAAATTTTAAAAATAGGTGTAACAAAGGAATCTGGCACTATGCCTGGGCAACCTGATTCAAATCCAAGGCTTCATTTACTACCACATAAATAAGTCCCAAATCCTCTCTTATCAAACAAAAACCAAAATATTTGTACTAGGAGACACCACAAAAATCTCTCATTTAACATCATGAATCCAATTTATTCTTTGTTTTAAATTCATTCTGATTTTTATCTCAGTGAATGGCAGGGAATCTAAGCCAGAAACCCTATGTTAATTATAAATTTCTCTTTCAGTAAATGGCTTTCTACCCAACCACATTTAATCAAAACATAGATTCCAAAGATTTCCGTCTCACTACTATCTTTTGCATCTATTGCTTCCTTTCTACATTCCTGCAACTTTAAGTTCTTAGTTCTAACCTTACTAAATCCAACATCTTAAGAGTCTCCCTATCTCCTTTTTGGCTTTCTCTACTCAATTTGTCATCTACGATGATACAGAATCAATTTCTGGAAATGCAAATTTTGCCACTTCCTTAAATCTTTAAGTGATCCTCCACCACTTTTAAATAAACATTCAAGAGTATCTATATTTACCAATCCGATATCCTCATATTCCTCAATGTCTATCCTATACTCTAACCACACTAAAGACTTAGAGTAGCTCAAACTAATCCTTCTATTTTGTAACTCTTCTCAGAAGTGATGTTCCATCACTTATGATATGTGCAAGTGGTGGTAACACATGCCTGAAATCCCAGCCACTCTCGGGTGGCTGAGGGAGGAGGACTGCAGGTTGGAAACCAGCCTCAGCAACTTAGTGAGGGCCTAAGCAACTTAGCGAGACTTTGTCTCAAAATAAAAAAATAAAAATAAAAAAGGAGGGGGGCTGGGGATATGGCTCAGTAGTTGAGTGCCCTTAGGTTAAATCCTTGGTACCCAAAAATAACACAGAATAGAATAAAACGAAATAAAATAAAATGCCATCCCCAACCACAAACTGCTACTTTAGCTAATTCTTACTCAGAATTACACCATCCTCATTCAAAGGTACTTGATCAAAGGCCATTCACCAAAAGAGCTATACAGATCCAATGAAATTATCCATCAAAATTCCAACAACATTCTTCACAAAATTAGAAAAAGCAGTCATGAAATTCATTTGGGAAAAGAGAGAGAGAGAGAGAGAGACAGACCCAGAATAGCCAAAGCAATCCTTGGAAAGAAAAGTGAAGCAGGAGGTATCACAATACCAGACTTCAAATTTTACTACAGAGCTATACTAACAAAAACAGCATGGTACTGGCACCAAAACAGGCATGAAGACCAATGGAATAGAGCAGAAGACACAGAAAATTCCCACGTAAATACAGTTATCTCATACCAGACAAAGGTGCCAAAAAAGTAATTTGGAGGAAGACAGCATCTTTAACAAATGGTGCTGGGAAAACTGGAAATCCATGTTAGTAGAATGAAATTTAACCCCTATTTCTCACCCTGCACAAAACTCAACTCAAAGATGAAAGATCTAGGGATTAGACCAGATATCCTATCCTACTAGAAGAAAAGGTAGCCCCAACACTCCAACATACTGACTCAAGAACTGACTTCCCTAACTAGACTCCAAAAGTACGAAAGAATTAAAAATCAATGAATGGGATGGCATCAAATTGAAAAGCTTCCTCACGGCAAAGGAAACAATCAAGAGTGTAAAGAGAGAACCTACGGAAAAAAAATCTTTGCTAGCAGCTCCTCAGGGAATGAATACCCAGGATATACAAGAACTCAAAAAACTTAACACCAAAAATACAAATACAGCAATAAATACATGGGCAGAGGAACTAAACACTTCTCAACTAAATACAAACAGTCAACAAATACATGAAAAAATGTTCAACATCTCTAGCAATTAAAGAAATGCAAATGAAAACTACACAGAGATTTCACCTCATTCCAGCAATCAATAAGAATATAAACAACAATAAATGTTGGTGAGGATGTAGGGAAAAGGGTATACTTCATATACTGTTGGTGGTACCAAATTGGTACAATCACTCTGAAAAGCAGTATGGAGATTTCTCAAAAAATGAGCAATGGAACCACCATTTGACCCAGCTATCCCACTCATCATTATACATATAAAAGATTTAAAATCAGCATACTACATTGACACAACCACATAAATATTCATAGCAGCACAATTCATGATAGCCAAGCTATGGAGCCAATGAAGGTGCCCTTCAACAGACCAATGGATAAAGAAAATGTGGTATATAAACACATGGAATATTACCTCTGCCATAAGGAAGAATGACTTCATGGCATTCACCAACAAATGGATGGAAGTTGAGGCAGACACGCTAAGCGAAATAAACCAGCCTCAAAAAGGCAAGGGTCGAATGTTCTCTCTGATATGCAGAACCTAACCCCAAATAAGGAAAAGGTCAGAGGAATAAACAAAGAGGAAGGAAAAGGAGGAAGTACAGATGAGATAGGGGAAGTCTGTGAAATGAATGGAATCAACTTTCCTAAGTTCATATATGAACATACCATGGTCAATCTCATTAACATGTATATCAAGACACTAATTTTAAAAAGAAAAACCTATTAGTAAATAACAGAAAGATCTGTAGAATAGAGGGAAGTAGAGGGGGTAAGGTGAAATACTCTGAACTGAATTAGAACAAGTTGTACTCCATGCTTATATAATTATGTCACTGTATATTCTATTGTCATGCATATCTAAAAAGAACAGAGGGTGGGAGGAAGGAAGGGCAAATACTGTAAACTGAATCAGAACAAGTTATACTCCATGTTTTTATGTCATTGTATATTCTACTGCCATGTATATCTAAACAGAACCAACAAAATAAAAAAAAAAAAAGAAAAAGAAAAAGAAAAAGGGGGGAGGCCCTGGCGATGTGGCCCAGTGGTTAAGTGCCCTTGGGTTAAATCCCTGGTACCAAAAATAAAAACTAAAATGCCAGCTCCACCCACTCTACCATTTTACTAATTCTTATTCAGAATTACACTGTATTCATTTATAGGTACCTGATCAAAAGCCATTCACTCTTCTGTGACTACCTTTATCTTTTGTTTTAAAAACAGTCACGTGAGATAGGCATGAATGGTCATATTCTTCATGTAAATACGACCAGATAAGATTTTATTGGAAAAGGAACAAGAAAACATTTTTTCTGACTCATAATCTGGTGCTCTGCCTACCACAACTGTCATTTGGAAGATGCATATTGATGATAATTTATTGACCAGATTTGCCAAATTATGAAGTGAAAAATATTCTTATTTCACTGGAATAAAAACTAAGGTAAGATAAGTGAAACAGAAAGGGTGTAGTATCTTGGAATAGCTAAACTGAGGCTATAATAAGTAAAGAAAGGGAATTAGTCTATAGAGTGAAGTGAGTTTAATGGTCCAACAAATGAGAAATTAATGCTTCTAAAAGAAAACGGAAGCATATGAAGTGTGTGGAGGTGTGTGTGAATGACATTTCTCTCATGATGAAAACATTTTTTCCCTCAGAGAGATCTTAAACACACAAAAGGAACAGAGATGCAAGAAAGAAAAGAATGTATGCAGTCATGAAAAGAAAGAACAGAACAAAACCCATTTATACCATGACTCACCATTAGAAATACGTCTTACTAAAAGATTAAGTTGTGAGACTCATTTTATAAAATTACAATAAATGATTTGATAGTCTTGCAGTCATTTCAATTCCAGGGATAATGTAAGTTGTGGGAGTGGAAGAAGTTGTATTTAGAAATCATCACTAGGATAAGAAGGGAGACACAATAGTTTGACTTTTTCTTTTAAATTACTGCTAACTAGGTCATAAAGCAGTTGCTAAAAAACTAAAAGTTGTATCATTAAAAAAAAAAAGATATTTACTGAGATTAAACACCAGGAGGAACTGTCTTAATGACTATGACAAAAGCAGAATATGTAACTAGAATTGTTCACCTAGAAGGTGAAAATCTTTGCTGAAGATTACTCTCTGTGGAAGTGTGGACTTGCAGTTTTCAGACCAAGAGAATGAGCATGTAACAAAACATAATGAAACATTTACAGTTAAAGATCCATCTCTATTCTATTGTCAAATACCTTGGAGGAAAATATGAAGTAAACAAAGTGGAAGAATTTGGCAACACCAGAATTTTATGAAATCCTTCATTTCCTAATTTTTATTGGGAGTTTATAGGATTATATGTTGCTTTTCAAATAAGTCATTTCCTTAATAAGACATCTAAAAGAATAAGTGATCTAACAAATTCATTTAATACCAAATGTAAGCTATTCTAATACAACGCAATGTGAAATAAAACTTACTAATTGTAAAGTCAATGTGAAATAAAATTTACTCTGCTTTTCCAGGAAAACAAACAAACAAGAAGGAAGATACAAAAAAGTTAAAAAAAAAAAAAGGTTAGAAAGTCAGTTAAAATTGACTTTACCATAATCTGTATCATATCATCTTAAGATGTACTTGAGAAATGTTCAACAATAGATAAGGACCATTGTTGTTTAGCCATCCAAAAGCACATTATATATTAAAATATTTTTAAAAGAATATTCAGGGGATGGAGCAGTGGCTCAGCAGTTACAATGCTTGCTTGGTAAGTGTGAGGACCCAGTTCGAACCCCAGCACCACACACACAACTAAGTGTTGGAGCAACAAAAACCAGATGAAAAACTAAACAAAATGGATTCTCTCTTTCTCTTCCTCTATCACTGTCCCTCTTAAAAAAAAAAAAAATCAATATCATGAGTAAATGATCAAAAATGATTTTTAAAATAGGAAGTTATTTATATGATTTGATTCAAATCCTAAATTCTGTATAATATAATCCACTTATTTCATAAACAAAAAAAATTTTTTTTTAAAAGAAAGAGGAGACAGTGAGAGAGAGAGAGAGAGAGAAAGAAGCTATTTTTATTTAGTTTTACATGTGACTTAGGTTCCTTGGACACTTCGTTGCATATGTGGTGCTGGGGTTTGAACTCGCGAACTCGCGTACTCACACATGCAAGGCAAGCGCCCTAACCGTCAAGCTGCCACTCCAGCCCCAACAAAAAATAATCTTAAACATTTGATATATCATATCATACTGCAAGTAACACAAACTACTACATAATAATACTCCAAAATGGAATTTACTAGTCACAGAGTATAGAGTCAAGAAGATTCTATCACCAAGTAGGTGAAGGTGAGAGTCATCTCACCTAAATTTCATGGTGTCCCCAAAGGGGATAACTGTGAAACTGAGAAAAGGGGAGTTTAGGGTAGGAGTGGGGAGAGGGAAAGAATCTCAAGTAATAGAAAAAAAAGAGAAAGAGAAAATAAGTATAGAAATAAGAACATAAAAGAAGCAAAAAAGTGATAAAGACCTATGTGATTTATTTTTGCCTTGTTAAAAAAAAAACCCCAACAAAAGGGAAAACAACCCAAGCAGAATCATGTTGGCGTAAGTAGAACTGAAGTTTTTAAAGTTCTGTAGAAGTAAATTACAATTGCCTTTCAACTGAAATTGTAACGAGAATAAGAACTCAGCAAAATGAGGCTCAAAAAAAAGGTGAAGAACGGAAGGGAAAAGAGAAGGAAGAAAAGGAGGAAAAAGAGAAGGTGTAAGGGGCAGAGGAGGGGGAGAGAAAGGAAGCAAAAAGGAAGGTATTATTGACCAAGAATAGATTTGAGGTTAATTTCCCAAAAAAAAAAAAAAATTCAGAAAAGATTACCCAATGCTGAAATGACAAGAGGACATTAATTTATTAGGAAAATGGCTAAGACATCGGATGTAACACAAGAGTCACTGACTAGGATATTTTGAATAAATTCAGTATTTTAAAAAGTGCATGTGTGGGAGAAGGAAGAAGAATGAAGTCTTATTCTGGGAAGTAAAAGGAAGGAATATCAAATCTCAAGAAAATCACTATACAAGACTGTCCGATGAAATTGCGATAGTCACTGAAAAGTCAATGAGAGACCTCAAGAGAAGATAAATATTTTCAGTTTAAAGACATCAAGAGCATTGCTGATCAATATAAAATGATAAAATATTTTGCCACAGAAAAAGACATCAAGAACATGGCTAAAGAACCAGTTAACAAAATGTCAACAAGTGTATGCAAAATATATCTAGCACCACAACTGCACCAAATCACTCTGGAAAGAGGAGGGAATCAACTAATTACCCCCACCCCCCCACCCAGTGCTGGGAATTGATCACGGGACCTTGAAGGTGCTAGGCATGAACTCTACCACTAAGATACATCTCCCACCTTCAAAAAATGTTTTAAACATCTCTTTTCACTGTAATTTGGCTACAACAACAAAATCCATCAACATTAAACTGAAAAGAGAAAAAACAGTTCAGATCACCACAATCTACCAAGAAAAGGGAGTAAGTATATGAGTTGGGTTTTGAATAAGTATATGTGTTGGGTTTAACTATTCCTTAAGACCTAGTTTTGAACACTTTTATTGTGCCCCCTTGGTTTCCTTAAGCATTGTAAGCAAAATCCAGACACTCTTCAAATTCTACCTTCTCCCCTTTCACTTTTAGCTAGAACTCTCTGGAGATTTCCTTTGAAGTAACCCAAAGTATAATTCCGTAACTTTGTTTTTCCTCAACTTTCACCCCAAGACATAGGGGCTTGGAACTTGAGGTGTATTTTCTTAGCTCAAAAGATTTTGAGGTAGTTTGTCTTATGGCTTCATTAAAAAAACAATTTCTTGGGGCTGGAGCGGTGGCTTGGTGGTTACGGTGCTTGCCTGGCATGTGTGAGGACACGGGTTCAAACCCCAGCACCATGTACACGATGACGTTTCAGAGCAATAAAAGCCACACGAGAAACTAAATAAAATTGATTCTCTCTCTCTCTCCCTCTCTCTCTCGTTCACTGTCCCTCTATCTTTAAAAACAAACAATCAAACAAACAACAAAAAAAACCACCTCTTTTCCCTCTTTTCAACCTTTACCATCTGGTAATGTTTTACTATTCTATTACTAGTATTCTAACCCTCAAGTTCACTACAGTTTACTTTCATCCCCCCCCCCAAATTCTGCCACTATCTCAAACAATTCTGAGATATTTAATAAGTTTGCCTCACTTTCCTTGACTTTAGAAAATGAGTTAATAACTTTGCCTTACTTTCTCTGACTTTAGAAAATGACCCAATTCCCATTGCTCTTTAACAATACATCACAAAATCACACCCAGTATCTCATGATCATGCAGAACTGCTCCATGGTTGAAAGCTTAAATTTGGAAATCCATTTCTGATATCATGTCTTGTATTTTCTTGTTAGCATTTTTTAAGCCCACTGAAACTTCTTTCATCTTTCTCCTTTTTATAATTAATTTCATCTCTATCTACCTAACAAAGGTTTCAGCAATTCTAGTACTAAGTTCCCTAAAACCCCATCTTACTTTGCTACCAAATCTTCTGATACTACATGATTCCAGCTACATATTTTTTAATGTTCCCAATTCAAAAATCATTGCTACATTATCAAATGTTAACTGGTACCACTACAAATTAATGTTTTATAATCTTAGTGGATCTTCAATATTGTTCAGTAAACCTTTTATTCTGTAGGCATTTCCCTTTTATATTTCCTAAGCCAATAAATCGAAATATTTCCTAACTCCATCACTATCAACAGATCATTTTTCCTAGTTCAGAGTATAAATATTTTGTCCCTTCAGGCTGAAACCAGCCTATAATATTAACTGTCCTTAACTCTTGTTTCAGAAAAACATGTCTCCTTTTTCATGGCCATTCTCCAGACCATCTTTCAAACAATCACCACAGTTTTTATGGATTTTTCACTTGCATTCTGATACTAGGATGGAAAAAAGTCCTTTTTTATAATTTGATTCATTATGCTTTGCAGTTTTCCTGTCTTGACCCTTTCCTGCTAGTCACAGCAAGCTTTCCAATTTCTTACTGGACCAGGTTTTTTCCCCTCTGTGACTTCCCACATGTGGCCTACTTAGACTGGGATACTCTTCTTCCCGAAGTCCTCAAGACCTCACATGTATGTGACTAACCTATGCTGTATTTTCAAAATTCAGCATTCCTTGTTCATGTGTCTCCAAATACACAGCACACTGTAACCACACTGTTTATCCATTGTCAGAACGTATTTTGGTAGTGAAGGTCAGAGAAGTAAATGAGATCCCCAAGGAAATTGTATTTTTAAAACTGAGTCCCTATAGAAAGGTAAGATACAAGTTGCAAATCATCTTCAGCAAGCTATTAAGAAAAAGAGAGAGGTTAGTAAATTACCACAATTCAGTGTTATTGATACCACTGTGGAGGTCATGTACGAAGTACTGTGGGAAGCAACCACAGCTGTAAAAATATGGAAATGATGACAAACAAGGTTAACGTATGAGCTGAGCTTTTAAGGACAAAAAAGCATATTCTAAGCAGAAAAGGAAAAATATACATTTTACAAAGAAGGAATATGTAAAAGCATTAAAAAATTATCAGCTGAAGCTAGAACCCTGAAATCTGTAATAGCAACATTCTATACCATGGTCCAAAGAAACTAGGTGTGGGGAGAACAGCAGCTGAATGCTACTAGTATACGAAGTTGAAAATTTTCTCAGATTTGAAAAGAAGCAAGGTAGAAGGAGAAGGACAAGAGTATATCTATATAATGCATATTTACTGATCAAGACTCAAGTAAAATGTAATTCCCTCTGTGTTACTCTGATTCTTACAACTATGAAGGGATCCAGTCCTCTGTTTCTACAATACTTTGTAAGCAGTTCTATTATGTAATATATTATACTGTATTAAAACTTAACTATTACTTATCTATTACACTACTATACTCTCTAGGGCAATTGGCAACTAATGCACAGTGGCACCCAATCACTGGTAGGGGAATAGAACTGCATCCCTGTCCTAACAGAATTTATAACTGAAGAAATGAAAAAGGCCTACACAAACAATGAATATATATTGACACCTGCTTGCATAGAGAAATGCATAAACTGCTGTGGGAATATTAAAGATAAAGCAACCAAGTTATATTTATTGATGTTGCAGCTATAAGTACTTCTAACAGAAGAGAGGATCATGCTTATAAAAGAGGTTGCCTTATATTTCAGGAATTCTCTCATCAAGAATTTTGAAGTCAAGAACATATCTTTGCAGAATCAAACTCAAGCACTAGTTCATGCAAGGACTAAACGATCCCATTGCATTAAGCTAATCAGGTCTTAAGATTATATTTTTCAAAAGCAAACATATGCAAAAATATTCTTGAAACCTTTAGAAATCACTGTAGAAAATTACCTTGCCTTTATATTATCCCTCCCACATGCACACATCAGAAAGAAAAGATGAACAATCCATAACTAAGTTATTATGAGCCAAATGAAAACATTCTGTTTGCTCTGTTAGTACAATGAAAAGATATGCAACACTTAAATAAGGGAAGAGAAAATTATAAGCATCTAAAATGAAAATTCACCTCACAGAACTCTGTGTGCTAAAACCTAGACTTTGAATACATATGCCCCTACCCTCTCAAAAAAATTTATTCTGCCTTTTGGAGTCTCATTTTGGCATTTGTTACAATAAATATTAAAAAGTAGGTCATGAAAAATCTCAGTAAAACCAATTACAGATTCTTGTGTGGAAAATTCTAATTCTAATGGCCCTTTCCATTAGCAATTATTCTCAACATCTAATTATTATGCCACCCAATTCATTTTGATATTTCAATAGAAATATACATTCCATTTGTCATACTTAAATCTGTGTCAATTTGGCTGGGCTGTGGTATCCAGGTATTTGGTCAAATATTTTTCGGAATGTTTCTGTGACAGTATTTTTAGATAACATTAACATTTCGGTCAGTGAGTTTTAAATAAAGCAGATTTGCCTTCTACAGGGTGAGTGGACCTCATCCAATTAGCTGAAGACCTGGTAGAACAGAAGACTAGCATTGCCCAAGCAAGAGGAACTTCTTTTAGCAGCCTTCAGGTCTGAACTGCAACACTGTTTATTCCCAGGGTCTCAGCCTGCTTGTCCATTCTGCAGATCTTGGACTTGCAGTCCCCATAACTTCATGAGCCAAATTCTTAAAATAAATCTCCATTTATTATATCCTATTGATTCTATTTCTCTGGTGAACCTAATATTCCGAGAGAAAAGGATCCATCATCTTAGCCCTTCCAACGGATAACTTCAAGTAAGAACACCAATAATGCCACGCAGATTCTGGGAAAACATACTGTCAACTTTTGCTCTACCATCTTATAACAGCACTCAAATGTCCTTTTGTCATGATATGATAACCAATGGAAGACATACAGGATATGATAGTTATCTTCATATACAGGTTTGTTAGGGAGAAAATATATCGTATGTTTATCTAGGAGCTAGAAATAGACCAACCAACAGCAATAGCAAGATATCAGGTATCAACATTATAAAGTATTTTGCAGTCTTAGAACTGTTAAAAACTGACATAGAACTCCCAAAAATGAAGCATTTCATAAAGGATGAGAAACTACTTGCTAAGGACGAGACAGAAAACATTACTAGCTGGAGACTCCATTAAAATGTATTTTCAAACTGTAAAAGTGGATGATGTTATAAGTAAAACACCTTCACTTACTTGAGAAAAGTAAGCTAAGCAAGCCTTTAAGTATCTTAGAAGATGACAACACCATAAGCTTTTCCCCAAACTTCAATGAAATCACCTGTCACTTCATCTCGTTTTCCTTCTCTTGTCACTCTGATTTCTGGCTGCACTGTCTTTCTCTCCATTACAATTTCATCTTTCCTTGCTTTGCTTGTAACACAGAAATGCAGAAAATTATCTAGGAAATAAAAGGTCTCTGTTACACCTAACTGGACCCTTGGACGTCCAGTATTCTCCTTTGAAAAAATTTCACAATTTTTTCTTCAAAGGCTTACGACAATGCTTATATTTATATTCCTCTAGACACTATGACTGTCTTATTTATAGATTAGATAACAGTCTGTTTGAACACTGGTATTGCCTTTGACTCATTCTACGCAGCATCCCTCTCAACCTATTAGAAAGATATTATCTACATTATAACCTGTCTACACTAGAATCTTGTGACTAAAAGTGTGATCCACAGTTTAGCACATTAACATCTCCTTGAAGCTTATAAGAAATGCAATTCTTAGGTCCCATCCTAAAACTACTGAATCAGATTCTCCGAGGATAGGGCTCTGGTATTTCTGTTTTAAAAAGGTCTCCAAATAATTTTATGCACCCAAAAGTTCAGGAAGCATTGGACTAGAACACTGCTGTTCAAATGGTAAAATAATGTGAAATATATATATAACTAACTTTTCTAGCAGCCAATTAAGTTTAGTAGATCTTTCATTTATATATCAAATATTATCACTTTAACATGTAAACATTACAAAAATTAAGTCCTTTCATATTCTTTCAGTACTAAGTCTTAGAAATTACATCATCTCTATTCTGACTAGCTGCCTTTTCAAGTGTTCAGGAACCACATGTGGCTACTGGATTGGGTAACACAGGGTGGGTCCATAAACAAGCAGCAGCACCCATATTTTAAAAATTATTTGGAGTATAAACAAGTATAAATTAGTTCACTCCACTGTACATAAAGTAACTATGCCTTCTAAAACTTAAACATTCAAAAACTGAAGAGTGGAAATTTTTAACAAGTTGAATCAAAGTACTGAAGTCACAACATTTCCTCTTGCCTTTCATTCTTTTTTATGATTATTCCCTTTTAATTTGACATAGCTATTTCTACTTTAGGTCAGCAACTATATGTATTTCCATTAGACACCGAACATATTATGTCTGATATGCCACTTATTCTGATAAATTACAATTTTACATTTACCTATTAAGTATCTACCACAAAATAATAACCTTATGTTCTTATTGAGGGATAACACAATGTTTGGCAATGACTTAAATAAGTACTAAGCACTGAATAACTTAATAAATGAGACTTGACAATGGGGAGAAGGGTAGTCAAAATCTTCACATCACCAAAGCATGTGTGACTAATATAATGTTCCAAATGTAACTTTAAAGTAGGTTATTTTTTACCCAAAGCAACATCACTTATCATGACAATATGAGCTCAACTGTATTTGAATAATCACCAAATATTCTACTACGTCCACCTACATTTACTAAGTAGACTTTTCATTCTAGACATGAATAATTTATGTGCAGGATCATGACATTTTACACAATTGCCCATATAACTTAACAGAGTCAAGTGAAAAAAATAAGACTTTAACTTTCTCCAAATGTGTTAGCTTTCTTAACTCTAAAGGGAATTTTACAATACATTGTTTTTCTAGTGGTAGTGAACAAGCCCAAATTTCAAAGTGAATGTGTCTGACAAGAGAGGTACCTAATACTTTTTTATTTTTTAAATAATCTAAATATAATTCTATTACATGACCCATTCCATTAATATTAACCTAGAAAATTATACTTCAATCCTACCTTATTAAAAACATGAAATATTCACATTTCTTCTATTATAAATAATTTATATAAGGAAAAATGACCAGAACCACACACAGTTAAGAATAAGGTATATAATATTTCCAAGCCTTATTAACTCTTTTCGTCAAGACCTTATTGTGCAGCAAAAATAAAAATTTGTATCTTATGGTATTTTTAACAATGCATCTCTTTAACTGGAATTACTGTTTTTAATGTGTTTCTACAAATTATTTGAGATTTTTTCCCTTTCTTGACTATCCTTCCCTTACCAAGCAAAGACCTCACCTGTCATTTAGCCTTACTTTTTTTTTTTTTTTTGTCACTCTATCCTGAATGTTTCAATTATTTTTCCTATTCTGGCAATTTTATAGCTAGTCATACACACTCATACACATTCATAACTCAAGAAAATGAAAGTAAGTAACAATGAAAAATGAAGTAACTCTGCTTTTATTTAACTTGGTACAAAACATACTTTCGTTGTGTGACATCTTTTTCATTTTTAAAATAGTGAATAAACTACAGATTTGTGTAACTAAAGATTCAAATTCTTTCTCAAAGGAGAATAACCTAGTTTAATTACTTACAAAATTTCTGGCTAGATATACTCTTTCTTCCTCTCAGGCCAAAGGTTAGAAACTTTAAAAATGGTCTCTAGGGCTAAGTATTAAAATAATTTTGTCCTATAAATTAGTTACAGTGAGAGACTAACAACAATAAACTCATAAAAGAATAATTATAACATACTGACATAAATTATACAAATGTGTTCTCTCTCTCAAAATATCTTATTGTTCTTCACCAACTCCGTGAGATGATGTGACATAACACACTGTATGTGGTTAGATGAGTGAGGCGGAAAGCATTCAGGAACACTGCCATCCAAGAACACAGTTCCTCTTCATGTTTTCCACCCATAAATCTGATGCCTTTTCCATCTTAACAAAGCACTTATTGCACTGTGGCCCTAACTTAAGTATGCAGTACAACAGCAAAACTAGCATGGATTTCTTTTTCCATCTTTGCAATTTCATGGGTAGAAGATTTGTTCTTACCATGGACACTAGCAATCAAAGGGTATGATTTTTTTTCCTTTCCTTATTTGAGAATTTTGCCTTTTCACTTAAAGGAAGCACTTTATGACTTCCCTTTGGCATTTCCAAATTGCCAAAATCACTACTGTTGCATGTTGGGGCCATTTTTAAGTAAAATAAGGGTTATCTGAATACAAGCACTGGCAATGTCACAAGAGCCAATTTGACAGACAGTTGATCTGATAATTAAGACAGCTACCAAGTGGCTATCAGACAGGTAGCACATGCAGCATGAATATGCAAGATGAAGCAATGATTCTGTCCGGGTGGAGGATGCAAGACTTCATGCTGCTCCACATGTTATAAAATTTAAAACGTGTCAATTATTTATTTCTGTAATTTTCCATTTAACATATTTGGATTGCAATTAACCACAGGTTAAGATGGGAGAGAGACTACTGTACATGATTAGAGAAGTCAGTTAACTTCAATCAAGTACGTAGCCACACTTTTCTTTATAATGAAGATGCACCAATGAAAAAATATACATGGAAATAAAAGGAAGACCAGATATAAAAAGAAAGGAATAGAAAGAGGGAGGCAGGGAGGACAAGGGGAAGTATTGGGAAATCAGAGTAAATCATGGTATGTGTTTATATGAATATGTCACAATGAACCCCACTATGATGCACAATTATAATACACTAATAAAAACATTAAAATAAATAAAAAGGAAAAAGATCTGAAGCCATACCTATCTATAGATAGTTACAAGGAACCTTGATCAAACAATGTTAGAAAGACACAGCAGCACAAACCCATCGTTTCCTCCAAGAATAGCTTAAAATATACTCCTTGGAGACAGTAAATCAGAGCTGGAAATATAAGGATGGCAATTCCTTTTCAGTGTATACTTGGCATATATCAGTTCAAATCACATTCTTATACATTTACTCTCTTTTACGAACTGTTAGTCTATTTTATGCTGCTATAACAGAACATCTGAGATTGGGTAATTTACAAAGAAGAATGCTTTATCTCTGAGTCCTAGAGTCTGAGAAAGTCAAAAGGCCCTCATTTATCAAGGGCCTTCTTGCTACATCCTTCCACGGAAAAACACAGAAGGGCAAGAGAACACATACAAAAGAAAAAAGAAGAGGCCAAACTCATTTGTATCAGGAAATTATCTTATGATGACAACTGTAATGCATTCATGATTAAAGGTACCATCACTCAATACTGTTGGCACTGAGGAATCAGTTTAAACGCATGAACTCTGGGGGACATTCAAACCACAGCAGGAACATAAGCAGTTTTGCAAACTTAAAAAACTCAAGCAGCAAAAACATTTAACACCAGCTAAAATTAGCAAACTCAGATCCTCTATCAAGTGTTCAATCGCAAACTACAAACACCAATGGAGTCTTGTCTATTGGAGACTGCACATCCTGAGATTCTTTTTGCCTCTCATTAAGTATATGCTTTCAAAGCATATCAACACCTAGTATCATAATTATTTCTTGCTTTTTAAAAAGTTGATCTATGACTTGCAAGGAATTTAAAGATGATCTTTCTCTTTCTTCCAAATTCAATCCTTTCCTTGTTCCCTTTTCAACAAATTACCAGATATGAATATATTTGAATATACAGTCTCCTCCTTTCTGCTTCAGATTAAGCACACAAAACATAACTTGGACCTTCTATACTGCCTCCTCCTTAAAAATCTAACTCTATGAAGTTAAGGTTCTTTCGAAAATATTTGCTCTTGTTGAATAATCTGATCATATTGTATTTACCTATTATTGTCATTTTGCTTCTAAGTTGCATTTTTGAACATGTTCTTGCTGGGCCTACTCTTAAGCCCACTCGGAACAGCCTCTACCTACAGTCTAGGAAATACTGTCCATATATAAAGCTTCAATGGAAATAAAGCATTTACAAAATTTCACAGACTTTTTAACAAGAGATTCTCTATATAAGCAATATGTACATCTCTCCTCAATTCAGACTAGGCTTACTTCAAATGCTCAATAGTTACATTGGAGGAAGGCTACTATATTAGAACAAGCTTGGATGATTCTTCGGTAAGACTTCGGTATTCCCAGAGTTCTTCTTCTATGTTTAATAGTGTTTTTCTAAGCTTTGAAATGCTTGGGTCATTATAAAATTCTTGTTCCTTAAAATACCTGAAAATATTGCTAACATATACATTACTGTTAAGATGTCTGATGCCAATCTGATTTTCTTTTCTTTATAAATAGCTTGACTTTTTTGCATGAAGGTCCTGAGGATTTTTTTTTTCCTTTAAATTATTGTTATCTTTGGAGTCTGAAAGTTTTAATACACTGTTTTTACGTTGACCATTCTAGGTCAGCTGTCACAAGTACATGGTAGGCCCTTTCAAAACACAGATTCAATTTCCCTTTACCTCCAGGAAATTTAGTGTTAAGTATTACCTCTTTCATTTTTTTGGTTTATCTTCTTAAGGATTCCATTTGCAAGGATTTTAGTTCTATCTTCTATATTGATCATCTCCTCTCTGATTCTTTGTTTTCATTCTTTTGTCTTTTTCATCCTTGACCTCAATGCCCCTTATTAAATTTTCAATCACCTTTATTCTTCACTGGGTACCTGTAATTTAGTATTAATTTTTAAAGTGATTCTGGCATGTTCTTCAGCTTCCTCAGGTTAACGCTGATTTCGTATATTCCTGGTGTTTATCCACTAGGTTCCAATTTTCTAGTTTCTGTATTAAAGAGTTTTATTTTTCTTTTCTCTAAAGATTTGTTTAAGGATGTTTAATATAGGTCAGAGTGTTCTGTTATTGATAATTGCTTCACAGATGGTTTTCCTTAGAAGGAAAAACTTGAATGGCTGAAAAAATGTTTTGATTTTTTTCTCCTTTCTTCTTTATGATGTCTTTGATGTATCTCATCTTAAATTTCCCATTTGGTATATAATTTTTACTTTCTTTAACTGTAAAATAAGTTACATGGAGTAAGAGTAAAGATTTGAGATGAATACCTAGGTTTTTTAGTTCAAAAGTTCCCACTTCTAAATTGAAACCAAGGAAGTAATGTGTATCCTCTGATTTAATGGTTTTTAATTCTTCATTACACTTAAGTTCCATTTCTTGCTTTTTTGGGAGGAGGAAGTACATACTGGAGATTGAACCCAGGGATGTTTAACTGCTAAGCCAAATCCCCAGCCTTTTTCATTTTTTATTTTGAGCCAGGATCTCACCAAGTTGTTGTGGCCGACTTTGAACTTGTGATCCTCTTGCCTCAGTCTCCTGAGTTGCTAGGATTACAAGTGTGTGCCACCACACCCCGGCCCCCTTCTTTCTTTTTACCACCAAGTACACAAGAAGGAATGACCTCTTCACCCCAATCTGAAACTCTCCTGACCTGGCATGTGGAGTCCTATGCAGTTTTAGGTAGCCAATGTTCTAATCTAATCTAAGGCTACATCTTCAAATTTCCCCACTAGGGTAGCAGTTTATCTTTCTAAAAGCAATTTTAATTGGGTACTATTTCCCTTAACTCCTGGATCCCTATTCCTCCTCCTTTTTTCCACACTGTCTCTGTAGTCTAGACAAAGCTCTTCTACTGTGGATTCTAAAGCTGAGTAAGCCAGATTTGGATATTTATTTCTCTCC
Source organism: Aplodontia rufa (assembly GCA_004027875.1). Taxonomy (NCBI): domain Eukaryota; kingdom Metazoa; phylum Chordata; class Mammalia; order Rodentia; family Aplodontiidae; genus Aplodontia; species Aplodontia rufa. The sequence goes on along the minus strand of PVKS010007592.1, from coordinate 48,701 downwards.
CTTATCATGTGAAGTCTGTTTCCTAGTTATGGTGAAGGCATAGATTATGGTTACTAAGTTTTATTTGGTTTCTTTGTTGATCTGTATAGATTTTTAAAAAAAAATTTTTTTTAAAGAGAGAAGGACAGTGAGAAAGAAAGAGAGGAACAATTTTTATTTAATTTTTCATGTGGCCTTCATTGCTCTGAGACTCTTTGTGTACATGGGTGCTGGAATTTGAACTCGTGTACCAGCACATGCCAGGCAAGCACCATAACCACTGTGCCACTGCTCCAGCCCCTGATCTGTATAGATTTTGAGACAACATGTAGAAAATTTCAGATTTAGGGGCTACCACTACTACGTGGCAACCCAGGAGTGTAAGTTTATTAAGATTTGTCAGTGTCGGGGCTGGAGCAGTGGCTCAGCGGTTACAGCACTTGCCTGGCATGCGTGAGTATGCGAGTTCAAACCCCAGCACCACGTACACAACGAAGTGTCCGAGGAATGAAAGTCACATAAAAAGCTAAATAAAAATTGCTTCTCTCTTTCTCTCTCTCTCACTGTCCCCTCATTCTTTAAAAAAAAAAAATTGTCAGTGTCTTTAGTTGACAGCTTTAGTTAGTTATGAGTCTCATATATTCTTCAAACATTACCTTTATTTGGTAAAAACTGAATTCTTGGTAATGTGTCATTAGCACTAGAGATAAGCCTTCCTGAACAATGGACACAATAACTAAAAGAGGCATACAATACCAAAAAATGTAAAGCAAGTAAACAACATAATGAATTCAGTTTGTAAAGGAAACAGCACTTCCTGTGATGTATCTGATATAACTTTTGGGGGAAAAATCTATTCTAGACATTGTTATGAAAAAACAAAGTAAAATAATAATCTTTCATTTCTCCACATTCAATAACTGTAAATTTAGCATGGCTACTGAAAAATAGTTCACAAGTTTCAAAGTTCCTTACTTAGGAAGAAATAACTGCTACCAGGTAATAAGTCTTTCAGAGATATTAAAAACATAAAGCAGACTAAAAGAAAGTGATGACAGGAAGCTCTGACTGTTAGAGGAGATGCATGGAGTACTCCAGAGGAGCAACCTGTGTAAACAATCAGGTATGCTTAGGACTGTAACCTAGATGGGAGCAAAGGTCAAAACAACAAATAAAATAAAGAATAAGGGCTAGGAAATAACCCAAAAGAATTCAACAGTATTTATTATAAGGTTAGGAATGTGAACTTTTTGACTTTAAAGAGAAGTAGAATTGTATTGTCTCATAAAGTTGTTCTATAGAAAACAAAACATATAAAATATATAATAAAATATAAATAATAAAATATAGTTGTTCTATAGGAGACAGTTATATGACTCTTGGATGAACCAGGAATTGCCATCAAGTAAGAACTAAATAAAGAAATAAAAATGCAAAGGAAAATGTGACAAAGGAAGACTTTAAAGCAGTCCATAATCATGATGGCATTGTTTTATGGTTCCTCCCCTCAACCCCACACAGGAATATGTTCCCTATTCTTTAAAATGGAATAGAATTAACAGAATTTTCATTATGAATAGAATGTTAACTTTTTTGCCTTTGGGCCTTTATTTTTACTTCTTGTTTCTCCTACAAAGTGACTGAGATTCCCACATCTGAGGACATCTCCTTTCTTAATGTTTAGGGAGGACAATAGATGGTCTATTGTTTTAAATTTTCAAGTAAGCAGGAGGTACTGTGACCATGCTTCAATTTAGCAAGCTTTTATCAGTAACCTTCTAACTATAATCTGAATCAAAGGGACCAGAATAAACAGGATGATTTCTTGGTTGATAGCCTCCACGTATTTAAAATATTTTAGAAGTGAGATGTGAAGTCTTTGTATGAGAAAATGCCTCTTATTAATTTAGATCAGATAAAAAAGACTTGCTTAAACAACCTTGTTTCCATAAAATCTAGTTAAGTGTTCAAATCTCCTAACTTGTCTCTCTTTTTTTTTGATACATGTAGTGTTTTCTTAATTAGATGTACACAGAGATACAATTGAGGGGGAAACATTATCAAACCATCAATAGCCAATGTATATATACTTAGTTATCCAGGGGTAATGCCAAATCATGGATGCGCAGCTTGGGTTTCCCCTGTTGCTGTTTCCCCCAGAAGAACTCTTGAGTTAAATGGGTATCTCGTGGAGGAATGACATCTGCTTCTGAGATGGTTCCCCCATATTCCTAACTTGTCTCTTAAGATACACTATTGGGTGGCTGGAGCAGTAGCCTGGTGGTTATGGCAAGTGCAAGAGTATGCGAGTCTGAACACCAGCACCACGTAAACAACAAATTGTCAGAGGAATGAAAGTCACATGAAAAACTAAATTTAAAAAGTTGCTTCTCTTTCTCTCTCACTGTCCCTCTTTCTTTAAAAAAAAAAAATACGATATTGGTGCTGCAGTGGTGGTTTGGTGGCTACAGTTGCATGCCTGGCATGTGTGAGTACTTGGGTTTGAATCCAGCACCACATACACAAGGAAGTATCAGAGCAAAAAAATCCACATGAAAAACTAAATAAAGTTGACTCTCTCTCTCTCTCCCTCTCTCACTGTCCTTCTCACTCTTTAAAAAAAAAAAATACAGATACTGTAATGAGGAAGGGGAGGTAAGGAGGAAGGAGGAAATGAAAACGAGTATAAAATCATATACCAAAGTAATAATTCTAATTTTGGACTATGTTCCTTTGCAATTTATAGTTCAGACATATTAAATCCACATGTAGATATTTGAAATATGTATTTCTTTCAGAAATATCCTTTCCAATGACAAGTTCGTGTACCATTAAATAAAATTTTAAGTTTACATTTCCATTACATGCATTACACCATTTTACTTTTGTACAAAATGCAGAAAATTTTCAGTCAGGTACAATTCTGATGCAAATAGCAACATTTTTTGGTCAAAACACCTGGCACTAGGAAGAATTATGAAATTAGAAGACCTCTGTAAAAAGTTAATATAAAGTCATCTAAGTTAAATCTAAATATTTTATGATTTTATATTTGAGAAGATTAAGCAGCAATGAACCAATCACTTTACTAAAGAACAACTGCAGAAAAGAAACATCTTACTAATATAGTCTTACCTTTTCTGGTTAGCCAGATGCTAATTTTAAAAAATGTGTAATAAATACCTATAAAATAAATATACCAGTCTTGTCAAGGAAAAATAGGCTTATCATTCTCCTCTTTAATAACAAAAATTTGGAGCTATGTGAAAGAAAAAGCACAATTTAAGACACAATATTAAGATCTAGCTCCTCAGAATAATTTCTCATTCTATAAAACTCAGCAAAAAAGCCCCACTTTGCTCAGAGTATAATCTTTTTATTAATAATTCAAACCCTAAATCTGGATTCTGCCACAGCAAGCCAAATAACCTTAGTAAATCTGTTTCCTGTTCTTTAAACTGTGATAATAATGCCTACCTCTTGAGACTACATGAAAGATGAGATAACATACAGACTCCATCCAGCCCAGTTGCAACACACAGTAAGTGCTTCAACAGATTTGACTCTTCTCAAAGAGTGAACATCTGAAGGGCCTCCTTCCTGTATCCAATTCTTTTGCATCAAAAGTCTTAGATATGAGAACATTTATAAATTTTGTTTCAGATAAAAAGACATTTCTTTTGCTTTCTTCCTGGGAAGTCATTAAACTGATAATTTTGTATTCCTAACAAAATGATGATAAAAAAAAAGTAAAGTGGCCTTAAGATTTTCTGATATACAATATATATATATATATATATATTTTAAAGAGAGTGGGACAGTGAGAGAGAGAGAGAAAGAGAGAAAAAAGAGAATCCATTTTATTTAGTTTTACATGTGGTCTTTGTTGCTCTGAGACTCCGTTGTGTACGTGATGCTGGGGTTTGAACTCACGTACTCACACATGCAGCGCAAAGCTAGCTGAGCCACGCTCTAGCATTCTGGTATACAATTTTAAGACCATTTTCAAAAAAGAGGGTTTAATGAATAAGCCCAAAAAGGCTCTGAAATTTAATCCAATTACATAGTTCTTAACAGTTCTTGAATTTGTTCTTTAAAAGTCTATGAGCAATGGTCTATTATCATATGTTAAAATCCAGATATGGTGTAATATTATACAACCTAATACTTTTTTAGAGATATTGTGGGAAGGGGAAGGGAGGGATAGGGTGGGCAATTGGGGGGGCACTCCTGGGGGTAAATCTAATATCCAGAATCTATATACATTTAATATTATTTTGTTAAAAACTTGTATAGTTGTTCAAAAATAAATTTCTCAATTAAAAAAAAAAAGTCTATGAGCTTTTCCTCCCTTTTTTCATTTCCCTTCCACTTCATCTTTCAAGCTTCTGATCTTTTCAGAGAAGAAACAGGAGCACCCTTCTACAAGTGACCAAAGATCACCTTCATTTCCTTCAGTTTCTAAAGCAAATGGCCCTTTTGTGAATTGTTTTTTTCTAACATAAAGGGGAAAAAAATAGGCACTGACAAATAAAAGGACATAATAAAACAACTCTTAAAAAATAAATGAGTTACTCAATTTATTTAAGCTCATTGTTACTATGTAGAGCTGCCTAAGTGGGCACATGTAAAACTTAAGTCATCACGTGGTTCTTTCTAGGACCTAGACCGGTGCTACTCAAAAGAACTTTCTAGAATAATGGTAATGCTTTAAATTCATGATCCTCAACAGGGCAATAACCTGATAAGATTATGAAAAGTGAGACTAAGGGACTTCATTTTATTTTTATTATTTATTTTTGTGGTGCCAGGGATTGATCCAGGGGCTCTTTAATACTGAGCTAAATCCCCAGCCCTTTTCATTTTTTATTTTTAGAGAGCGTCTTGCTAAGTTGTCCACGCTAGTCTTAAATTTGCAATCCTCCTGCCTCAGCCTCCTAAGTAGCTAGGATTAAAGGCATGCACTACCACATGTGGCAAAGGAACCGCATTTCAAATTTTATTAGACATAAATAGTCATTTTTCTACCATAACGGACAACGCAGCCTTAAGGCATTCCTCTTTTTCTTTTTCTTCTTAACAATCTCAAACTTCATCTACATGTTGTTAGTGAAATCCTTGTTTTAAACCTCTTCTCTAAGATGAAGCAGTTTGATAGTTACAATCTCAAAAGCAAAGAGAATTGCTGAAAACAGTTTTTAAAGCTAGCTTTAAAATGTGTTTTTATGAAGAGTACTATAATCAAGTATTTAGATTTTCTAGGCACCATTTACTAAAAAAACAGAAAAAGTAACACACATCTCTGAGTACTTGAAATTGAAACCTTAGCAATATATACTTGCTCCTGGATTCTTTTTCAGCTATAACAAAATAGCATAATTAAATACCAATATAACCAAGCAGTATTAAGGGAACAAAAAAGTCATTTTATACCTACGTATTTACTGTGAAACAGAAATTAGTGAATAAAAATATAAATCAAATGTAACCATGCAATGTATGAGTCAATGAAGAATTATGATTTCTATCTCTGGTATTATTTACCCCAACACCAAACACCAACCCTTACCTTAGTTCCACAGGTTTTTTTGTTTGCGTATTTGTTAGTACTAGGTATCAAACCCAGGGACACTTTACTATTGAGCTATATCCCCAGCCCCTGCCTTTTTTAAAAATTTCTTATTTTTGAGACAGGGTCTTAGTAAGTTATTTAGGGCTTTACTGAGTTGCTGAGGCTGGCCTCAAATTGGAATCCTCCTGCCTCAGCCTCCTGGGACACTAGGATTATAAGCATGCACTATCATGTCTGGCTCAAAGGGTTTTTGGATAACCTCTGATGGTTCTTTCCAATTTAACCTATGTATACATGTTATTTAAATAAAATTATTCTAAAAGGTAGACCACAAAATCTCAGGAAAAAAACTGTTAAATGTTTTAAGTTCCCCCTTCTGTTTCTCCTTTCTCTCCCCACAAATAATAGTCTTTTTTTAAAAGACTAACACTGTAGGTGTTAGGGGGAAAAAATGATGATGCTTGTCTGTTGGGAATGAAATAGCCTCATTGTGGGACTGGTATAAATATCATCACTACCAATCAATTCCTCCTTTCTCTGTCTATCAATTTGGCTTTGAGTAGCCTGGGGGTGGAGGGTGGGGTAGGTGGGAGGATGAAATATTTAAAACAATCTCAGTATTCATGGATAGGATTCAAAAGAATTCCAGTTATGTGCTTAACTACACACCAATTTCTGAACTACTGCTAAGGTGATTTTTTTTTATTGTTGTTTGCAGTTTGAGTAAACAAAACTTACTATTTTGAGCAAGGGCTTGAAGCAGACAGTCTAAGCACCCTTCTAAACTATCTTCAGTCCTGTCAACAGCTGTTATCTTCAGTTTCTTTAAGGTATCACTGAGATTATCTGTTAACAGAAAAAAAAAATAAAAATAAGAAACTTCACCAATGTTATGACCACCACAAGTTACATGGTAAGAGAATAAATGTTACCAATGACATGAAAAGTTTCCCATTATATTGAATTAACATCCACTTAAATTCAAAAATGGCACTGCACTATTCCAATTCTTTAAAATAAACCTTATACATTTAATTCAAGTACAAAATATTCATTTTGAAAAAAAATTAAGATACAGAATATTTCAGATTATCACTGAAAATAATTTCAGTATTATACACTATTGAGCTCATTCAGAAAAACCAGGTAGAGTTGAGCAAACTAAATGTCCACAGAAAAATCATAGAGCTTTGCAAGTAATATTTAATTTCATTTTTTGCTTTCTCTGTTGTACTTTAAAAACAGAATAAAATGAAAAAGTGAGGGTTTAGAAAAGTTTCAAAATAATATGACTTCAAATAATATTGTGGGATGTCCATAAAATCTACTTTGACACTTCTCTTTGAAAAATACATCAAATTATTGATTGAAGCCAAATCGTGTGTATTTTGCATTATAAAGTTATATTTTTCTCCTAAATTATATATTGATTCCTATAACATAGTCTCAAAACTTCTTTACATTACTAAAAGTTACTGAGGACCCCAACAATATTTCATTTGCATTATTTCTACTGATGTTAACATATTTAAATAATCAAAACTGAAATTTTCAAAGATTTACTAATCCATGTAAATATAAAAATTATAAACCTACTGCATGCTAACATAATTAGCATTTTAAATGAAAAATAACTATTTAAAAAAATTTTTACCAATGAAAGAAATCATGCTGAGCAAAGTTAGCCAAACCCAGAGACTCAAGGGTAGAATGTTTCCTTTCCCTTATTTGTAGAGGCTACAGCAAAACCCAGGCTTGGGTGAAAGGTTGTCAAACTCACCGTAGCAGACCCAGCAAAAGTGTAGCAACACATAATCTAGGGGAACCATAAATATGAGCAGGGGAGGATAGGGAGGGATCTAGGGACACAATCAACATCATACTCTTTACCCCCCTGAGAATCCAAATAATACATATGTGATCATTTAATTCTGAAAAATTCACAATCAAAACATTTATATCGCTTGAAAAATGTAAAAGAATCAAGAGACTGGGGTGTGGGTGATGCGGGGGTAATTCTGATCTAAGAACAAATGCATATCATATTGTTACTTTACATACATTTATGATTATACAATGACTCAACTCCTTAAAAAACTTTAAAAAAATAAAATAAAAAAATTTTGAGGAGTGATATTGTCTTAAGTTTACAAAATTCTTACATGTGACTCAATAGAAAATAATTAAATTCTTCTATCTGCTTCTATTTTCAATCAATTATGTGTTGTTTTGATTGAGTACATGTGAAAAAATTCCCTTAGTTTCATATATAGCACAGTTGGAAAACAGGATAGCATTTGCTAGCCCTTTCACATAATTATGGATATTTTTGATACTATATCAAAACTTGGTAAGTGGTAGGTTTTTAAAGATTAGTTGCCATGTGAAATCTGAAACATGAACATTTATAACTGTTTCATTAAAATCCACTGTCTCTTATGTTTTTTGAATCTCTTATGCATAAAACACAATTTATTATCATGCATTGGCCATTTTGAGAGAGGGATAATGAGAAAGAGAGAAATAATCAATTTTTATTTATTTTTCCATCTGGCCTTTGTTTCTCCAACATCAGTTGTGTATGCGCTGCTGGGGTTCAAACTCGGGTCTTTGTGCATGTCGGGTAAGTGCTTCAACTGCTGAGCCACCACTCCAGCCCCTGCATAATCGAGTTATACATATCTTCCAAATGCTGACATGTCTCATCATAGTATCTCAAAATATCACATCTGTTTATATTAACATTAATCTTATGTTTAAAACAATATTAAGTACACTGGAAAGGTATTAAGCTTAAGGTGATGTAGTTTTTTCCAAAATTTCTATTTTTCTCTTGAAAACTCTAGTTTAACACCAACAACAAACACTATCAAGTTTTTTTCCTTAAATGACAAACTGAATTTATTTGCAAAAAAAGTCTGCCAAACAAAAAACCAATTTGTCAGTTCTCTAAAATAAAAAAAATGGTATTCCATGAAAACAAAAAAGTACTTCCACCAGCTCACAATTCAAAACTGCACAAAAGATTTTCTTCACAACTGTCAGTTTTCATAATGCAATGATTATTCATACTTCCAATTTTATCCCGCAGAATATTTTTAAAATGCATACTCAAAAGTTGAGGTTTCAAAATATATTTTTCTACCCCATCATGGACATTCTTCTTCTTCTTTTTTTTTTTTTTTAAGAGGGGGGACAGTGAGAGAGAGAAAGACAGAATCAACTTTATTTTTCATGTAGCCTTCGTTACTCAGACACTTTATTGTATATGTGGTACCAGGGTTCGAACCCGAGTACTCATGCATGCCAGGCAAGCGCCATAACCACTGAACCATGTCTCTAGCCCCCATCATGTACATTCTTAAAATAAAACTGGTATTTTTCTTTTAACCTTAAGTATGTGATGGTAAAGAACACAGTAACTACTAGTACAATCTGGTGCTCCTACCCTGATTGATGCATACCAAAGCACCAGAAGTTGTTTTTTAATCCATAATTGTTTTTGTGCCATTGTCAGTACAAATATCAACACAGTGAAAAAGACAAAGTTCTAAGCAAATAGTTTAGACCTCATGGGTCCCATAACAGGATACCAAAGAACCCCAGGATTGCTGCTTTCACATATTCTTCTAGGTAACGTACACATTTTAATAGATTTCTGTACATTGCTAGTTCGTGACAATTTTAAAAATCTGTTGAAATTCTATTATAAAGTGAGAGAAAATTTACTTTTCAGGTAAAAAGCAGATTTAAAAACTCACATCAAGTAATAATACCATCCTCCAGCTATAGTAAAGCCTATGACTGACTAACATAGTAATCCCAAACATTTTTTCATTTTTTTAAGAAAGACAGGCAGTGAGGCAAAGAGAGAATCAACTTTATTTAGTTTTTCAGGGGGCTTCTGGTACTCTGACGCTTTGTTGTGTACATGGTGCTAACCCGTGCATTCATGTATGCCAGGCAAGCACGGTAACCACTGAGCCACCACTCCAGCCCATTAAACTGACTCAATTAAAAATCTCATGTTATCATTCATAACCAAGGTCCGTATTTATTTCCTTAAGTAGGCCAGTTTTGAGAAACTGATCTTTTTCTAGAGAAAAAGAAAACCATATCCACATGTTAAAAGGCATCATATCTCAGACACACTTGTTTTGTAAGTAGATATTAAGTTGATTTTTCTCAATGCATGAATAATCTAAGTTCATACTTTAAAAATAATAAAAATTACAACACTGAAGAAAACTAAGACAATATAGTCCAATTATAGCAATTCATTGAAACTAGGGGTGAACAAGTTATAAAATCAATTAAGACTTAAATTTATGGGCTGCTGATTAGCTGAGGGGTAGTGCTTGCCTAGCATGTTTGAGGCCCTAGTTTCATACCTGAGCATCACAAAAACAAACAGAAACACCTATTGAGTAGTTTTCAATGCTTTACATGTCCTGTTTCTATCTGGTATGTATAGCAAACTAGGTAGAACACAAGTATACTCTTATTCCTTTTACTTGTCTAAGCTCTGCTTATTTGATCTGTACAAAAGTCCTAAAGGAAACTGACTATACTAGTATTTGCCTCATTTTACTCTTATTTAGTTTATAAATGGAGGCACAGGAAGAAAAATAATTTGTCCCCAAATCACACAACTAGTAGACATTCAAGATTCAAATCGAAGTACTGACTGCAGGATACATTCTCTTAACCTATATGCCCTATTGTTTCCCTTGGGTACCTAACAAGTACCCACTTGTTGATTACCATATTAGATTCTGCTAGAGACTATTTTGAAAATAAATGTCTAAATGTAGTATACTGCATTTATGAAGAAAATGAAGTTTTAAAGAAATAGTTTAAAACTGCAAAATACAGAGTAAGAGTCACTCAAAAAGCATGAATTCACTGATTTAAATGCTGATACTCCCAAATATAACCTTTGATTCTGTCTTTCCTCTTTGAGCCATCTTATCAAGTAAGGATATGTCTCCCTAGATATTTCATCATCATGACAAACTGAGGATGTCCAACACCAAATCTATCAGCTTCTCTAAATTAATTTCTTCTCCCAAGTCGCTTTCCAACTTATCATAGTTACCTCCATGGCCCACCTTGCACACAGCTGCATTTGGGCATCTGGTATCTTTAATTCATCCCATCCCTAAAGCTCCAAGTTTGACATCCTTCAAGTTTCAGTCTATCCCTCATCCCTCGAGACCACCCAAGCTCATTCTACCTGTTCTTCTCCTTCTTCCTTAATCCTTCAGGGTCACTCTTAAGCAATGCACCCAACATTCTCAATACTACTCACAACTTGTAATTTTATTTTTTAATTGTTAACATGTATTCCTCTACTGTAATGCACCAATGCACCAGAACTTATTTGTTGTAGTCATTGTACTATACCTATCACTTTGCACATAGAAGCGTCCACTAAACATTCATCACATGAACTGAGAGAATAAGGAAATGGATTCCTCATTTTCAAAAACCCTTCTGGTTACCATCTGTATCACATACTTAAGAGCCAGAATATGCCAATAGGGAAGGAAAGGCAAATGTAATCTGATAGTATTTACTGTGTGCTCCATATCAGAAATACTGAGTCTTAGATTTTAAGATAGGAATAGATCACTGAAGCCAAGTTGGGCATTCAAGAATAAAAAACGTAACTAAAAGCTACATAGAATTATTCATTTTTAAAAAATGAATCCTAATCAGTAAAAATTCAGACTAAGGAAATAATTATTTGCCCAATAATAATGTGAAAACTTCTTGGGAAAGTTCATTAAATTCTTCATCAAGACAACCAAAGCCATCAACAGAATTATGACAAATTTAACATTATTTTCAGCACTTTAAATTAACCAAAGGTCAGTATCTTACTTATTTATAAAATCATGTTAGAATGTTCCATATTTTGATTGGAATTGTTACTACATGAGTACATTTGTCAAAATACATCCAGTAGTACATTTAAAATCTGTACATTTAGCGTATATGAATTATATCTCAATGTTAAAACAGCATATTGGAGGGCTAGAGCGGTGGCTCGGCAGTTACGGCGCTTGCCCAGCATGTGCAAATACACAGGTTCAAACCCCAGCACCCATGTACACAACTAAGTGTCAGAGAAATGAAAGCTATGTGAAAAAACTCAACAAAAATTGCTTCTCTCTCTCTCATTGTCCTTCTCTCTAAAAAACAAACAAACAAACAAAAAAACACAGCATATTAGAAAACACAGTGATTGGGGCAAGAACTCCTTTCTTGCTGGCCTTAAGCTTCCCTGTGGAGGAATTTCTATCCGTGAAATCCCGAGCCTTTTCTGCCTCCTTACTTGGCAACTGCTCCTCCCTCCCCTTCTCTACGAGAGGAAAAATTTATGGAATTAATAAATTGAGAAGGATGGGACCAGAGAAGTGGCTCAGTAGTAGGGCACTTGCCTGGCATACGCAAGGACCCAGGTTCAAACACCAGCACCACATACATAGCTGTCGGAAAAACAAAAACCAGATTAAAAAAAAATAGGCTCTCCCTTTCTCTTTCTTTCTCGCTCTCACTGGAGCAGTGGCTCAGTGGTTACAGTGCTTGTCTGGCATACACGAGGACCCGGGTTCGAACAACTAAGTGCTGCAGAAAAAAGGCCAGATAAAAAATAAATAAATAAAATAGATTTTCTCAAAAGAAAGAAGAAATAAATTGAGAAGGAGCTAGGTATAGTGGTGCGCACCAGTACTCTGCTACTCAGGGGATCACTTGATTCCAGGAGTTCCAGATCAGCCTGGGCAACACAGTGAGATCCCATTCAAAAAATACAGATAAATGGATAGAGATGAAGGACAGATGGACTGGACTGGACATGCACAGCTCAGCCTCTTCTGGGTTTCTGTTCTTTTAGAAGGAACAAGAGTTTTTACCTTTGGCTGTCCAGCTGAGCTAGTCACAAACTTGGTAAATAAGTAATTCAACAGTAATCAGCAATCTTATATGACATATAAATAGGGTCCTTTGCTCTAAATTTTAACAATTTTAAAGCAGATATTTTAAAGTCTAGCAAATGATTCCTCTGCTTGTATCTCCAATAGTTCTGAAATTGGGTAAGGAACAAGGGGCATTATTTGGGTTTTTTTTTCCTTTTCATTTTTAGGGAATAATTTTTGGACCCCTTCAAACCAGCAAATGTGTAATGATTCCTTACCATCCAAATTATTTTTCACATAAATCTGTATTTCTGTATTTTCATATTTTATATTTACTTAGAATTTAAGATACTAGAATAGTTCTAATGAAAATTTCTCAGCCTCTGGCTAGCAGTGAGGCAGTAAGTAGAGAAAGGGAGGTTATCAGCATAAAGAGCCCCCCATACAACTCTTAAATTTTTGTGGGCCTTTTTGTTTGTTTTTGCAGTGCTAGGAATCAAGCTCAGGACCTTGAGTATGCTAGGCAAGTGCTCTACCACTGAGCTACAACCCCAGCCCAAAATATTAACAACAAAAGCAAATTACTTTTCTTAAAATATTTTTCTATAACACAACATATGACTTGACTTAAAGCAAAGCTGACTTAATGTCTGGCAAATATTCTAAATGATCTTCAGACAAAGACCAATGAATTTTCCTCAATCCTCTTATTTGATATCTCCATAGCAATTGACTCTTTTTCCATTTTTAAAGCACTTTCACTCAAAAATGCCAGTCTCTGAACATCTGTTCTTGGTTATCTTCAACAGCCTTCCCTCTCTTTCTACCACTTTAATGTTACTGTGACCTTAGTTCTGCCTGAGTAAATATCACATCCATCAGGTAAGTTTGTACTTCCTCCCATTCCCCCTTCCTTTATTCAGCTGGACAGACCACTTCTTTTATCTTCCCATTAATATAAAGAATGGCCACACTTTATGCCTTGTTACATTTGGCTAAAATCTGACCACTGACAACTCCTGAAATGCCTACTCAGCCAGTTATTGTTGTGTTTCCCAGAAATCCCTGTTAAAGACAAATGAGTAGCTCTATGTTTCTGCTAGAACTTTCAAAGAACCTTCCCAAGCCCCTTCTTTCCTCCTGTAATCCTGTATGCCATTAAGCACCAGAGGCTCTTTATCTTCCAAATACTCTCTTTTATAAACTGGAAACTCAAATTATTTACTAGTCAGTGCATGTTTACTAGTCAGTGCATGGTTTTAATAAGACCTAAATTTTTACAGTTACCAATTTCTCTTTTAACATCAATCTAAGAAAAACTGATGGAGAAAATAAGGCTATTTTAATATTTAAATAACTTGACTTATAAAACTAAGATCCTCAACATCATCAAATAAACTTGACTATAAGCAAAAGATTATCCCAAAAGACCAGGCTCAACATGAGGCAGTGTCATGATAAGCTGGTAAATCCTTAAATTCTTTATGATGTCTGTGGTAGTTATTTTCCAGTTTATGTTCCTGAGATCCAGAAATGACAACTTTATTTTCAAGGTTACTGGATCTAAAATACAATATTTTTTAACTGTTAATCAATTCTATCACTTTATTATATGCTAGGTGGATGGATGGATGGATGAAAGGAAAGATGTGTATGTGTCATCTTTGGACACCTACTTTATTTTTAATTTATTTTAATTTTAGAAAGAGGAAGAGAGTGAAAGGGAGAAAGAGAATCAAGAGAATCAATTTTTATTTATTTTTTCCATCTGGTCTTTGTATTTTTATTTTTTAAACAGGGACAGTGAGAGAGAAAAGAGAGAATCAATATTATTCAGTTTTTCATGTGGCTTTTGCTGCTCCGTCACTTAGTTGTGTACATGCTACTGGGGTTTGAACCCACATCCTCACGCATGCTAGGTAAGCACTGTAACAGCTGAGCCACCACTCCAGCCTCTCCATCTAGCCTTTGTTTCCTCAAACACTTAGCTCTCTTTGTGGTGCTGGAGTTTGAATCTACTCCTTACCCTTGTCAGGCAAACACTCCAACTGTTGAGCCACAGCTCTAGCCCAGTTATTACCCATAGGAGCAAACACAGGATAAGAACTCCTAATTGAACTTGTGAAAGTTTAAGACCTTTTTATGCATCTTCAAGTATCACTCATTTTTCTCCATATATCTATAGTCAGTCACTAACAGCAATATACTTACTTTAAAAAGATATTAAAAATTTTTGCCATTGAGGCTAATATAATTTTTATGTAACTATGTAGTAACAACCCTTTTCCAGCATCATTATCCACCTATAATGTAGAAGAAAAATTATTTCTATACTAATATGGTTGCCAAGCACCTAGAATGTAGCCAACACATTAATGAAACAATTTCAAATACTTCAAAATGAATGACATTGACAATTTGGGGCACCTGGCTTAACGAGGTAGAAATAATAACAACCTCCCTTGAATATTTCATTTATCTAAATAAAGGACTTGGTACCTAAATGATGAAGCTATTTTAAAAAGTTTGTCTAGTAAAGTAGGAAGAAAATAATTTTTGTTAGTTAAGCAAATATATATGTTTATAGTATAAGTCCTAAATCAGTTTGAAACCAAAAACCTTTTAATGGATTGTCCTAACTGTTCTTCCATTAAACTGTACTACATGTAAGGGAAAATAACTTATTCTTTATTTCTTGCCTTTAATGAATTTTCTCCTAACTGAAGAAGTTAAAAACCAAGAAAGGACTTAAGTCTCCTCTAATTATAGCAGCCCCCCCTTTTAATATAAATTTCAAATTCCCTAATTTTCCTTTTAAAATTAGAATGATAAAATTAGAATAAAGATAGTTGGAGTCAGAACCTTGGTCTACCTTCCCAGGCTAAAACTTCAGAACCGTTCTTGCCAGAGAGTAACACTACTCTTTCAAAATCTTTAGTGGTTTTTTACTGCCTAATGCCAGAATACTTTGCATAAAACCCAAAAGCCTCAACTAATATGCCCTCATCTCTCATCACTTGGTCACACAACATTATGCACAGCAGTACCACTAGCCTTTTTCCCGGGAACCCCTCCATTTTTACAATTATGCAGATTAATTTCTTCCTATTTAACATGCCTTTCTGTGCATATAGAGTGACCACTTGCTCTGAAAGTCAAGCAGTACACACTAATTCTTATATGACTGTATTCCTACAGCCTGATTAACCCCTTTCTTTTCTCATATTTTGTTTATACCTCAATTATGGCACTGATTTCACTATTTGCTATATTACTACATGTATTCAAGCCAAGTTTCACCATAACCAAACAATTCAGAAAGAAAACAGCTAATTTTAGAGATTAACAATGCAAGCTCTGTAGTCAGTCCATCTGGGCCTAAGTCCTGGCTCCACATTTAACCTGTATGAGTTTAGGCTGGTTTATTTTGTCTCTTCTTTGGTAAAATGCAGATGACAATTTTATGTATTATATACAGCTCATTCTATAAACATAAATGTAATGCTTATTAAGAAAAGTGCAATTCATTGTACATTGTCACAACAAATGTTTACTATTATAATCAGTATGAACTAGAACTGGAATTTTATCTTGCTTTCATGTGTGAATGAAATCTGTGAAATAAATGTAACCTAGAAGATAACTAGGTGACTGTTTTTTGTTTGTTTGTTTTTTGAGCCAGTGATGTTTCCAGTGCTTTGTGTTGCCTCTTTGGTCCCACTAAGCAGTAATAAAATAGTTCATAAGTCCAAAACAATAACAACAAAAATACACAGATGACAACAATGTCTACTTCGACAGGTTGCTGTGAGGATTAAATGAGGTTATGCACATAATGCTCTCAGCACCGGCTGAGCACACACAGTAAGCAATTTATCAATGCTAATGATTGTTGATAGAATATTAATCACTCTGCATCACTGTGTTATTCACTACCTTCATGTCATGTTGTCTTTCATAAAGCAGATATTCAATAATCGACTGTGGAATTAATTGGTGAACAAAAATTGTGCATTTGGAAGTGGTGAACAGAAACTGCATTTGGAAGTGAACCATAAAATAAACACGATGTTTATAACCAATATTCTTTTTTCAATGTTTATTTCTTTATACATATACATGAAGTACAATTTAAAAGAATGTTTGGGCTTTTTTCCCCCTTTTTGCTTGGTCTTTTTCCCTACTTTCTCCTTTTTGCTTTCATTAATCTCTCTACTTACAAGTCAATGAACTAATATTTTTTCAAGTTTTCATCTCTTTTTCTTCACATAATCATGTACAGCTATACAGGAAGTTTGGGGAGTTTTGCTAGTAACTAAAAATGGGATCCTATTATACGTACCTTTCTATATCTTCATATTTTTACTCAATAATAACTCTTTTTTAACAGGGAGTAAGAGAGAATTAATTTTTTCATTTGGTTACTGTTTTTCCTCCACTTAGTTGTTTATGTGGTGCTAGGAATAGAACCTGGGTCCTTGTGCATGCCAAGAAAGCATTCTACCTTTGAGACACCTCACCTGCCCCTCAACAATAACTCTTATAAATTACTTCAAAATTATTCACATAGTTCTAACTCGTTCTTTTAAATAATTTGAGCCATACTCCATGACTGGAGATAGCATGGTTGATTTATTCAGGCCCTTCTGTATGAATAATTTTTCATGTTCTTTTGTGGCATTCTGTTTTGATCACTGGTAACGACAGTACAATAAATATCTTTGAACATGTACACACTACTTTCAGTTTTACTGAATAGGTTTACCTAGAATGGGACAGTGGGATCTAAGTATTTTTTAATTTTGCCTGATCACTTTCCAAAAAGCCTGAATGATTTCATTTTCCTTTTAGCTATGCATTATAAGTATTTTTTTCCCAAACCTTGACTATCAATTAATATTACAGCTCTCCACTTCTTGACAATCTGATGGGTTTAGACTACTGTGTAATTTTTATTTTAATTTCTACTTCTTAAATCATTATAAATGTCAGCATCATTTCATATTCATTAGTCATTTGAATTAGCTTTCCCATAGTGTTCATTCACATCCTTTGCCTAGTGCTCAAATATGTCCATCTCATGCTTATTATACAGTATAGACATCAACCCTGCCTATAACTTTTTCCCCTAAAATCTATCATTAATCTACTTGTTTCATTACCCCCCCCCACAACTTTTTTTATAGCATCTGGGTATCCAGCTACAGTTAAGAAAATCTTTGGGCTTCTAGCAAATTACTTTATTATCTTCCAATTTATTTTTACAAATGGCCTACATTTGGGCTATGCTTTTATTTTTTCATGTCAAGAGTAAATTTTAATATTCCATCCTTTTCTCACTGAATCAAACTATTACCTTTGTAGTAGTAGAAAATTTCTTATGTACAGAAATGTTCTATTTTGTTGTTGTTGTTCTTGTATTTTTGGTATCAGGGATTGAACCCAGGGGCACTTAACCACTGAGTCACATCCCCATCCCTTTATATATGTAAATATATATAAATATAAATATATAATATATATATATATTTATATATATATGTACTTTTTTTTTAAATTTTTGAGACAGGGTCTCACTAAGTTGCTCAGCGCCTCAACAAGTTGCTGAGTCTGGTTTTGAACTTTCGATCCTCCTGCCTTATAGCCTCCTATCCTCCTATTGCAATCTCCACCAGGAACATGCCACCACACTGGCCAGAAATGTATTTCTGAAGTCTCTCTTCTTTCCAATGATCTTTTCCCATTATACTAATATCATGTTGATATAATTACACTGGTCTTACTTCATGTTCTGGTATGTGATAAAACTAGTCCTGACACCATTCTTTCTCGGCTTTCTTAGCTGTTCAGATTTCTTTCTTCCAAAGATCTTTCATTTATCACTTCAGAGCATGTAGATCATTTTATCTCAGCACTCCAGAGTGGAAGGTGAATGAATGACGGAACAAATGGCTAAATAAACACTCTTGGATTATAGTTTGGATTAAATTTATATTTTAATTTTGAGATTTTTTGTATTTTCACTGTTAAGTCTTCCCTTCTATTACATAGATGAATTTCATTTTGTTCAGATCTTATTTGGGGTCTCAGTAAAATTGTCTACTTTTATATAGATCCTATAATTTTACTGTTAAATTTATTCCAACATATTTTAAAATTTTGACATTAGTGAGAACTAAGAAATTCTTCCTATTTCATGTGTAGAAAGACATGCCTAAAGTAAAAAAGAAAAACTGTGTATGATGACATATTTAACCACCATCCAAATTCTCTTATTAATGAGTGTTTGCTTTAAAATCTCCTAAATCTTCTTCGCATACAATTATCTGATCAACAAATACAGATCACACTATCCCTTATTGAATAAGGAAACCATTCCAAACTATTATTTCATACCACATTAATTGACTTAGACTATTATTTAATACAGAAAACCTTCCTTTCTGTCCTGGTTATCACTGCAACCCTCTGAGAACAAGGTAAAATACTCAAACATGCACAACAAAATTGGAAGAAATTAGCTTTTCTTCTTAACAGCTAAAAAAAAAAAAAGTAGAAAAATCATGCCTCTCTTATTTGCTACTGCTGCTAAAGACTTGCCGTTAAAATATCTACTAGGAAGGGCTTGAGCAGTGGTTCAGCAGTTACAACGCTTGCCTGGCATGTGCCTGTACTCGAGTTCAAACAACAGCACCACGCACACAATGAAGTCTCAGAGCAACGAAGGCCACATAAAAAATAAAACTGATTCATTCTCTCTCTCTCTCTCTCTCTACATACACAACGAAGTCTCGGAGCAATGAAGGCCACATAAAAAACTAAATAAAACTGATTCACTATCTTTCACTGTTCCTCTCTAAAAAAAAAATCAACTAGAAAAAATACAAAACTAAGAGCTCAGAAAAAGTATTTAAGATTTTTTAATTTAATTTTAAAATTTAATAATTTATTATTACCTTCTTAAGTATTAGTTGGTCACTGAATAAGAACCTCGAGGGACTGGAAAGGTGGCTCAGCAATAGAGCACTTGCTTGGCATGCGTGAAGATCCAGGTTCAATCCCCAGCACCACATACACAAATAAAGGAACAACATAAACCAGATGAAAACAATTACCTCTCACCCTCGAAAAAAGAAAAAAAGAAACCTCAAATATTGAAGAGTATAAAAGTATGATGCTAATGTTGATGGGCAATTTTCTTTCATTAGTTTCCACTAATTAAGCTCAGCAGAAGCAGAGTCCGACATAAACACTAATTATGTTTAGTGAATATAAACACATACACATGGCTTGGAAAAGACATATCTGGGCAAAAACGTAATTATTCAAAGTATGTATGTGCAATGCTTATTGTAGGACAATTCAGGCAATACTTGAAGTAGGATTATTAGTAATATTTGGAGAGAGAGAAAATTAAGAGCTACTAATGAAAACTCTAAATTATAATTTCATAATCTTACATTTACAACTTTTATCTCAACTTGTTCATTTATTATTTTAACAGGTTGTGATACCTATTCATATACAGAAGCCTTGCTCCCAGTATGGCTCCCGGGTTACAAAGACATTTTAACATTGTGCCCATACCCCAATTATCCACACTGTATCTACCAGGTCCACTTTTTCACTCCACAAGCCAATTATAATGGAATATACCACATTACTTCTCTCACTTCAGATAAGGCTAAAAATATTTCATAAAATATGAGGACTTAGATGAAATTTAATTGATCTCTCCGAATAAGCAAAGCAGTCTGAACTTTATGTCAAGTGATAACAGTTTAACTTTATAAATAAGATCATCAATTTAACTAAAATTATTTTTATAAAATTTCAGTTCCAATTTTTCTACATTTTTCATTTTGCTAGTTTTATAGTTCTAGGTGCATATGGTAAAATCATTAGTATTTCTATTATTAGATGTGAAATTCTTCCAGGATATTCATACTCCTCTCTATAGTAAAAGCATAATAAATCCTGACAGCCTAACATTTCTCTTTCAAGTTACCCATTCTTTCATCTTTTATTACAACTACGGTATAAACTGCCATGATTAAGAAATATATTAGAGATAGGGACACATGTCAGTGATAGAATGCCTGCTTAGTTTGTAAAGCCCTAAGTTTAATTTACAGCACCACAAAAAAATAATATAAAGAAAAAATGTTATTAAGATGGCTTATACTAAAAATAATGACTTCATTTCACTAATGAAACTAATTTCTTCTCTAATTATTTTACAAATCTGATAAAAACTTTCTCAGCAGTGATCTCTCATTCATTGTTAATGGAATTAAAACTTTATTTTTGTTTGAACCAGAGCACTACATAGCCTTACTTGGCATGTTTGATTAGTGGATCAAGAGTCTGATAGATGATGATCTTCACAAAAATATTAAACCATAATGCATAAGAGCAAGATGAGCAAGAAACAGTGTGTTAAATTTCATTTCACAGTGTTAAAAGACCTTTCACGGGGCTGGAGCAGTGTCTCAGCAGTTATGGCGCTTACCTGGCATGTGTGAGGACCCAAGTTCAAACCCCAGCACCACATACACAACTTAGTGTTGGAGCAACGAAAACCAGATGAAAAACTAAATAAATTTGTTTTTCTCTCACTGTCCCTCTTTCTTTAAAAAAAGACCTTTCACTTGGCATTCAAGAATTATTCCACTGTTTTATAGCTATTAGTTATAGTTTTAGCAGTAAAACTAGTTATGTAATATGTTGTTACTAAGAAATTAATACATTATCTTTTTTTCTTAATCATACAGTGATTCACGATGAGATTCAGGTTTAATTAATTCTTTGTCTCAGAAGTGATCAAGAAAAATATGGTGATTTCTTTTCCCAAAGGTATCCTAAATGGAAAGATTTAAGATACTCTTATGTCAAACACCTAGTATATTATAAGTCAACTTAGAAAATCAATATACATAAATCAACAAAGCTTGATAGAATGCTGAATAATTTTAAAGGAACCCAAGAGAACAATGTTGGTAAAAATGTAACCTGCCAATTACAGTTTCTGTGTTGAAGAATTGTTGAAAAGACTAGTTAGTTCTTGGAGATGCCTGAAAATATACATTCAAACTTTACTTCTTTACAGGTAAGCTATTTGTATACTCAACCAAGGAGAAACACTCTAACCACAAAAATAACTACTTGAAATATATTGCTTTGCTCCAGCTTGTACTTATAATGTACCTACAAGCTTACCTAAATAATACCACTACCAGTACTCTGTCATCAGAATACTTTCAAAAAAATGCTGAAGCTTACTCTATTATCCTGTGCTTCCCAATCTCCCAGGCATCATTTTATTTATCACTTAGTTCCTCAGATTAGTATATTGATCTTGGACTATAGCTGTGCCTTCTACTCCACAACGCTACTCAAGGGTCTGTCTACGATGTGATGGCCCCGGATGCTTACATTCAAGGTAAAAGATACACTGCCTCCAAGTTCTACCCCAGACTCCAGGATATGCCTGAAAACTGAGGAAAACAAGATAACACATAACACAATTTCAACAAGAGGAAATTTGGCCTAAAAATGTAATGGGAATTTTTACAAGATAGATAAATTAGATAAACAAAAGTGTTTGGGATTATCCACTTCAACTTCTAGTCTTGAGCAAGACTCTTTTCAGAACATCTTTCAAGCTGTGACTAACCATATATTGTGATGGGGAAAGAATGTAAAGGCCCTATTTTATGACATTTTGTTAGAAAATTTAAGATCGACACACAAAGCCTATATGAATAGGTTTTCTTAAGCTGGAGAGAAATATAGAAGTATTTCATGAATAAAATTCAACCAATGGATTATGTCAGTTATTATTTCTTTCTCAGCTCCAAATTCACCTTTTAAGTCTGATCTGTAAAACAAAGCTGGGCCCTTTCAGTATTTTTCCTTTGCCAGCCGGCATGAAAGTAAATTTTGTCTACAGCAGATTAATGGATAGGAAGGTGCTCTCCTTCTGCTCAGGCTACATGATTTTCTCCAAGGCCAAATGCCAGCAAGCCATGGCTATCATTACATTTTTTCACCCCCTTTCAACTCAGGCAGCAGTTCTATGGGAGAACTCCAGACAGCACAGGTCTGCACTTCAGCCCGGGCCACTGCTTCCTGAACCATCTCCATCTCCACATCCTTGTAAGTACACATGTTGTTAAATCCATGCACCAGGCCACCTAAAGTCACTCTGGCCCAAACTGTACACAGAAGTATGCTGGATTCCTGCAGGCCTCTCCTACTCAGTTCTAGCAGCACCTACCCTGATGCCTCAACTTCTGCTCCTCCAACTCTTGGTGTGCCCACTCATGAACCTTAGTCTGCTTGTTCTCCAAAGAGTTGATCCTGTATGTCAGACACCTGTGGACCAGCTCTCACCTAGGTAACCCAATGACCTTCTATGCTACCCTGAGGCCTGGAACTATGTCTTTTAATGAAAAATCTGCTCTTTCAAGATAGTTTTTCCTTCCTTGGATGCTTAGATAATTCTTCCAAGTTTGCTGTCTACCTTTTATAGTTACTAATTATTGCATAATAATTATATAGCAAAATGTCCCGTTTAAATTATTGTGGTTTCCCTGAATTTCTTGGCATGCATGCAAGCTTGGGGCTTCCTGAGCAAAGGAAAATGATAAGCTATAATAATGATAAGCCTTCCTCCCTGGAGACATTCCAGAATCATAAAATAAAAAATAATAAATCCCTCTTCTTCCTAGAAATTTGCTTTTAGCTAACTTTTAGGGTAATAAAACCTAACAATACCATTTTCCTCCCCAGGGAGGATTTGTTACACAGTAAGATAAGCAATGCTTTCTTGGCTGGGCAAAAGTTCCAGCAATTCTATATAAGCTTCCAGTGTCATAAATTTAGGGTTCCTCTCCTATGGTGCAATCCTGTTACGTATGAGGGTAACACCAGATCCTTACCACAATGCCAAATATTGAGATTGAGTGTTGGCGAACCAACACTAAAATGCTGGATGAATGATCAAAGCCTGTCCTCTAACATGCAAACCTTGTGTTTCCTGTCAGAATATCTACCTATACACATAAATTTAATACCGTGTATTCTGCCTGCCTTCACAATGGACCTAGACAGAGATCTATTAAAAGCCTTTTTAGAAAAATGATTTATCTCATTAAGAATTGTATGTAGAAAGTAACTTATAAATTAAGAAGATAATCTCAAACTTCTACTCATTTAACAAAATGAACTAAATACCTACAAAATACAGCCCTCAGTGTTAAAGATACAATTATCAATGAGAATTATTTTTACATATACCTAATCATCCCCAGAAATAAGCAACATTAAGACCTTTGTGCATCCTTCCAGAGGCATGTTTGGTGTGATGTTTATATTTATAGATATACACAAAATCCTTCAATACATAAACAATCTGAATGTTATTACATCCCTGACTACCTTTTCTCATTGTGATGATCTTCACCATCACCATCACCATCATTAGAATTATTTGAGAAAATCATAATATAACTGAAATCCCTTGATAATTTTATGACAAAACATTTCATTCAGTGGTAATCAACACAAAAACCCCCACTGTCTTCCAAGAAAGTGACAGGAAAGATAATTTCGGGCAATTTTGCCAATATGCCATTACTATAACATTTAACATTAAAATTAACTCAGGGACAACTAAATTTTCAGTTGGAGAGATCAGTCAGCATAGATATTCCTTTGTTCCTAAGAAGTTTTAATGGGCTCTTCTATTTTAATAAAAAATAAATTTTAGTGATAACTTTTTAAAATTAATTTAAGAGTACAAGTGAAACTTCACACTAGCAAAATTGGTAAAATTTACCAGAAAGCTATGGTGAAATCCACAGTAATGTTTGAATATATATATTTATTCCCTGGCTGCTTAAGGATACTTCTTTTTTCTTTTCTTTTTTTCTTTTTAAAGAGGGGAAAGAGGGACAGCAAGAGGGAGAGGAGGAGGGAACTAGAGAGAAATCAACTTTATTTATTTTTCACCTGGCCTTTGTTTCTCTGACACTTAGTTGTGTATGTGGTGTTGGGTTTGAACCTGGGTCCTCACATGCCAGGCAAGTGCTCCAACCACTGAGCCAGCGCTCCAGCCCCAACTACTTCTTCAAGTGAATTACTGTCAGACTAAAAAGCAAGTAAAGAAACCAGAGGGGAATGCTACTTACTAGACAAGGTTCTCTATTAAACTATTTTCATTTGAAGCTAAGAAAAATTCAATAAACATTTAATCAGTAGGTACTTCTTTTGAATTTTTTTTTTTAAAGAGAAAGGGACAGTGAGAGAGACAAAGAAAGAGAAGCAATTATATTTTCCAAGTGGCCTTCTTTGCTCTGATACTTCATTGTATACATGGTGCTGTGGTTCAAATTTCGTTGTGTACAAGATGCTGGCATTTGAACCCACATTCTCCCTCATACCAGGCAAATATCAAAATTACTGAGCCAGCACTCCAGTCCCTCACTTTTTGAATTTTTTTTTGTTTGTTTTAAGGAAAGAGGGACAGTGAGAGAGAAAGAGAGAATCAATTTTATTTAATTTTTCATGTGGACATCATTGCTCTGACACTTCATTGTGCACATGTTGCTGGGGTTCAAATCCACATTCTTGCACATGCCAGGCAAGCCCTGTTAACCACTGAGCCACCACAGTTACAGCCCTTCACTTTTTGAATTTTAATAGCTATCTGTTTCTTTCTGAGAAAACATTATCTTTAAGGTTTTATAACTGTTCCAATTATTGCTATTACATAACAAATCACCCCAAACTTACTAGCATAAAACAAAAGCCATTTTATTATGCTCAGAGACTCTATGAACCAGGAATTCACAAACAGCACACCGAGGACAGGTTACTTCTAATCTACAAGGTTTGAGTGCTTGAAGCAAGAGTCTTGAATGCTAGTAGGGTGACTCTGGGGCTAAGGTTGAGGCATCACCTGAATCATCCCACAGTTCGTTAACACTCGCCTGTCTGGAGACTGGCCTGAAAGGACCTGAAGACTAGGACTGCTGAGCTGAAACCAGACCCCTGATACTTCTCCACAAAGCTTGGCAGCCTCAGTTTATTAAGACTTCCTGGGACTCTTAGCAGGTCAGTGTTCAACAAACATGGTAGAATCAGTACTGCCTTTTATGACCCTGTCTAGAAGAAAGCCACATAGCATCACTGCTGCTGCATTCTACTGAACACAGAAGCAAGTCATAGTGTGCTCAGATTCAACTGGACAGTTAGTACCTTACACTCAATGGGGTGTGGCAAGTTCCAGAAGATTACGTGGGGTAAAAGACTGTTGTGGCCACCTTTGGAAAATCTAATCTGCTACACTAACTTAATATTCACTAAATGGTTTGTTTTAAAAGAATACCATAAACCCAAGTGTAGTGGTGTACATACCCAGCAACTTGAGAGGCTGAGGCAGGAAGTTAGCAAGTTCAAGGTCAGCCTTAGCAACTGAAACTCTCAGAACTTAGCTAGACATTATCTCGAAATAAGAACAAAGAACTGGGGATGTAGTTCAGTGGTAAAATACCCCTGTGTTCAATGCCTAGTATCAAAGAAAGAAAACAACAACCAAGAAGTATAATAAACAGCATTATAGTATTTGAATGGTTTTATTTCTAAACACTAGTTTTCCAAAATTGATTATATTGGCAGCTTTAGAAGTGGAAATTAAAACTTACATGGATATTACTTTATATAATATATATAACCTTCCAGTGAAAAGGTGTTCTATTATTATTATCACTTGCGTTTTAATTGATTCAGAAACTGAATAATTTGCCCAGAATAAGTGCTAAAGTTGGGATAAATCCAGACATTTGTTTTCAAAGTCCTGGCTCTTTCCACCGTACAGGCAGTCAGCACTTTGCAGTTAAATGAAGCTCACACAGATCTTGTGCAGATCAGAACTGTGCAACGCAAGGATTCTCCATCTTGCTTTATATAGATGTAAGCTTTTCAAGAATGAATTCATTATCTGTTCCAGGTCAGAACTGTCTATATATCTGAATATGTGACCAAAATATATAACAAGTATATTGGAAAGCAGTCTCTGCCATTGTATCTCAAGGGTAATACAATGCTGGATACTTATACTCTTGCTTTCAGTAAGTGTTTAACTGAAGAATGAAATCGAGGGAAAAAATTCCACATCATTTTAAGTAATGAGCACTTATATATGCCAAAGAAGCTCTGTTAGGTGCTAAAAAAATAAATAGGATCCTCTAATTCAAATTCTTAAGGGTCTCCATTTTCTCTTTTGTAGATAGAAATTCTGGTCTTATCTGTTTCTATTATTCACTTCTTTTATATTATTCTTTATTATATGTTACATTATTTCTTTTATACTATTCTACAGTTGAGTTTCTCAAAAGTGGAAAATATGACTAATTACACTACACTTGTTTTGTAACCTTCTATAATGCCTAATCTGTTAGAGTCTTGAGTTTCTGATTTGACTGACAGTGTTTGTACAAACTATACAGAAGCCAGAAATGTGACACAGTGGACAGTTATCCCTTCTTTGGAGCTTAACACCACACTGCCTTTCCCTAAAACTCATTTTTGCAACTAAAAGGAAATTAATTGGCTCACGTAATTTTTAATTTCTTCTTCTTTTTTTTATTTTGGAAAAACCAAATGTTATAATTTTAAAGAAAAACCAACATTTATACTTCTGTGAAGCATATATGATATATGTATACATCTACCAACGTAAATTTTGCTCTTTTATAATGATTGGTTCCACTTCTGATATTGGGATTACTTTAGAAATCTTCAAATAGGAATATTTTTTCAAAAGAGTTAAAGGAAAGTTTCTAAAACCTGACAAATTTTGTTCAAAAATAATATTTTAAGATGTAGGTTTCTCATAGCTTTAAAAACAATTTTTGCAAAAGTATTATGATTCCTATTTTTTATGAAAAAATATCACAAATTAAGGAAATTTAATAGCTATTTGAAATTATTTTAGATAATTTTATATTCTTTTTGTACAATTTGAAATAATTTAACATTATATATAATGTATAATTCTTTTGTGTATAATTTAAGTAATTTTATGTAATTCTTATAGGTTAGTAAATGGTTTCTAAGATATAAGGAAATAGTCCTTCTTAGAAATAATCCAGAAGTCTTACTATACTCCGATGATCTCTTTTAATCCCATGCTATTACTTTTCCTAGAAAACATTTATGCTCAAGAACCAAGACTAGAAAAGGAAAAATATAACATCTTAATTTGAAGTGATAAGGTCCTTATTAGATACCTGAGCTTAAAGGTTTCACATTATAATTTACATTATTTTCCCATTAGCTTAGTTCTCCCATCCCTCTCTTTTTATTTGAAATATGTTCTTTGGTTCTTATCTAATAATAATGGTAACATTTTTAAGGGTATACATGAAATAGGTATATAAAAAGCTTAAGTAACCTACCAAACATTATATTATACAGTTTACAGAAGAGACCGTTATCTCTCTAAATTCTTGTTATCTTTCTTATACCATTTTAGTCAACTGAAAACAAAGTTTAACCATGACTGATGAATGAACAAATGAAAAAATATACATATACAAATATGTATATATATACATATATTCAAATAAAAAAGGTGGGTAGCTGTGTTCTTGACTAGTTATACAATTTTTCACAATCTCTTAATTTTAAAATAAATTTATTCTCTAACACGGTTCTAAATCAAACTCGTTTGAGAATAGTCCTTTTGCTTTCTTCTCAATGAGCAGGAAAGCTGTCAACTTTTAACCATTAGGATGGTATGAATTGTGCAGCTACACTTTCTCAAATTGAAAAGTTCCCTTCTGACCTTACTTAGCTGAGTATCTGTCATAAATATTGAATTTTAAAAAATAAAATAATAATTTTCAAAAAGTGTTAAGTTTCAAGGGCTGGAGTGGTGGCTCAGCAGTTTTGATGCTTCCATGGCATGCACAAGGATGTGGTTTGAACCCCAGCACCACATAACAATGAAGTACCCGAGCAAGGAAAACCACATGAAAAACTAAATAAAATCAATTCTCTTTCTTTCCCTCTCACTGTCCCCCCTCTTAAAAAAATCTAAAAAAGTGTTGTTTCAACTTTACCACAATTTTTAATGTAATTAAATCTTCCCAAATTCAGAAACAATAGAAATCTCAGATACTCCAAATTCAGATACTTCCATGAATCAGGCAGACAGTATTAATGAGTCAATCTTGCATGTTATAAGAAATGTTAGGGTAAAGAGTTGAATAAATCCTTGGTACTGCTGAGTGCCTATTTGTTTGTGATTATGTATGTGCATGTACTTGCCCATGGATTCCCTATTCAACTCCAGGTTTACCATACAGGAATGTGGGCCCTAGGAAGTCATATATAGGGGCTGTTTGAAAAAGTTAAAAATCTAGATTTCTATATGAAATTTTCATACTGCTGCTGTTTTGGAATAGAAAGACAGTATAAGATTCAGGGCCTCAAAAATGACATCATTACTCTGTTTTTGTCTGGATTTATGAAATTGAGGGCCAGTGAGTTTAAAAGACATACCTGAGTTCACATAGTTAGTAGCAAGCAGTGTCAAGCCCAGAAGCTTAATCTTGATCTCTCAACTGCTCTACTAGTATTCTTTTCATTATAACAGGCTAGTTAAAATTTGTTAATTTTAAAAAGCCAGTGTCACTCTTCAGAACATTCACTTGCATAAAGAATTTACAGGGTAAGAAAGTCTTAAGGAATAGTGAGTGACGCAGCATAGCATTACTCTATGGCAGGAGCTAGGAAGCTATGTAACCTGTTTTTATAAACTACTGGGTAAGAATGTCTTTAACATTTATAAATGAGTAAATAAAATCACAAATCATGATGTGTAAATTATAGGAAATTCAAATTTCAGTGTCTAAAATAGTTTTATTAGAATACAACTCATTCCTTTAGATCTACAGTATTCACACATTTAAATGGTAGAGTGGAGTGGCTGTGACAGAAAAACCATTTCGCATACTTTTTTTTTATTTTAATTTTAATTTTTGAACAACCATACAAATTTTTAACAAAATAATATAAAATGTATATAGTTTCTGGATACTAGATTTACCCCCAGGAGTGCTCCCCCCTATTTCCCACCCGTATCCCTCCCTTCCCTTACCCACAATATCTCTAAAAAAGTATTAGGCTGTGTAACATTACACCTTATCTGGATTTAACACATGATAACAGACCACATTTCTCAATGGCAAGGGTCTAGTTCTAACCTCCACAGATGAGTGAAGATATTCGACCCTTGGTTCTATGGGTTATGCTGACTTTACTAAGCATAATTTCTTCCATAGCCATCCATTTACCTTCAAAGGCTGCAATATCATTGTTTCTAATTGCTGTGTAAAATTCCATAGTATATATGTACCACAGTTTTTGGATCCATTCATCCAGTGAGGGACATCTGGGTTGTTTCCATAGTCTAGCAATGGTAAATTGAGCTGCTATGTCACTATAATATTGCTGTGTCACTATAATGTGCTGATTCTAAATCCCCTGGAAAGATACCCAGGAGTGGAATAGCAGGGTCGTATGGTGGGCTCATCCCTAGTTTTTTGAGGATTCTCCACACTGCTTTCCAGAGGGGCTGTACCAGTCTGCAGCTCCACCAACAGGGTGTTAGCATGCCTATCTCTCCACAGCCCCTCCAGCATCTATTATTGTTTGTTTTCTTCATTTTTGCCATTCTGACTGGCATAAGATGATATCTTATGTAGTTTTCATGTGTATTTCCCTGATTACTAGAGATTTAGAGCACTTTCTCATGTATTCATTGGCTTGATCAATGTCCTCTAATGAGAAGTTTCTATTTAGCTCTTTGGCCCATTTATTAATTGGGCTGTTAGTGTTTTTATAATTGAGTTTTTTGAGGATTTTGCAGATTCTGGATATGAGACCTGACAGAGGGAATCATAGCCCATGATTCTCTCCATTTCAGTAGGAAACCTCCTGACTCTTATGATTGTTTCCTTGGCAGTACAAAAGCTTTTTAGCTTTATTTCGCATACTGTTTGATGCACTACGAATTGCAGTGACATAGCTACAAATTGCCAGAGTTTCAAGTACCATGTATATTATCATACCACAAATCTATCTTGACCATCATATCAAAACAAGAAGAGTATTCAAATGGTCCCTAACTTAAATCTCTCAACTTCACAATGGTGCAAAAGCAATATGCATTCGGTAGAAATCATACTTTGAATTTTACTCTTTTTCCCAGGCTAGTGAATACTTTCCCACTGCTGGGCAACGGCAGTGAGCAGTGGCTTTGAGTCAGTCACTCCATCATAAGGGTAAATAACAGGATATTTTAAGTGTACTGTGTTGCTATGACATTAAGTAGGTTAGCTCTACTAGATGCACTTTAACTTATATTTTCATCTTACCTTGGGGTTACCATGGGGTTACAAAGGTAAGGCATTTTTACTTCAAATGTCAAGCTTTTAAGGCATCTACAAGTGTCTGGCTTATTTTGCTATTGGGTTTGATGACAAGCCATCCTATTATGTAATGACATTTTAGCTCTACTAGAAAAATACAATACCCATCAATATTAACTAGACTAAGCATTCATCACTTTCCCCACACATAGAAAAGCAATCACCAGAGAAACAAGGAAATACAAAATGAAGTATTCCAGCATAGCAGAATTTCTTTACAAAATAGCCAGGTCTGGTGGCATATGCCTATAATCCCAGCAATTGGGGAGGCTAAGGCAGGAGGATTGCAAGTTTGAGGCAAACCTCAGGAACTTACTGAGGCCATAAGAACTTAGATCCTCTCTCAAAATAAAAAGGGCTGGGAATGTGATTCACTGGTGAAGCACTGCTTGGTTAAATCCCCAGTACCAAAAACCAAAAACAAAACAAAAACTGAAAAATGAAAATGAACTTATATAGAGTTTCAGAGTGGCTCATTTATTATCCAAGCAATGAAAGATTTTTTCCCCTATATGATGAGTTGATTAAATTATATGTGACTACAGCAACCAAATATTTCTAAACAAAATAAACTTTTTAAAAATATTTTTCAGGAAGACTAGCTACATAGGGTGAGGACACTGTAAACAATATCAGCATGTAACCAAAAATCAAGGCAAAATATTTCAAAATCAAAAGGTTTTCCCTGGCTCCTATTGAACTGACAGATATTGGTGACACTGTTTAGTTTATTTTCAAGAAATCAACGCTAAGCAACTGAAAAATTTGTCTCTATGAAAGCATATACAGAACAAAAACCAGCAAAAAATATTTTCAAAGTTGAAAAAAATATTAATTCACTGTAACCTGAAGTGGAATCTGCTATGATGTGTTACATCTGATAATAGTAAAAATATATGTGGAACAGAAAGAGGCTTGTTGAAAAAATTTACAGGTTGTGAAAATGTTCGAGGTTTAAAGTCTGTTCCTCTATTACTCATCAATATGGTTACCACGGGGAAAATATTTTGATCGGGTATATATATAGTTGAACCAGTACTGTCATCAGTGAACCTTAGATGTTCTTATAGATTTAACTGTAGTCAGTTCTTTGCATATTCATCAGAAACAGGAACTGAATATCCTGACCTGCTTTATCACATAATGGTCTAATGGCTTAGCAACTCTAGACTTTTACTGTGATTTTCTGAGCTTGAGCACAAATGAAATTTTCTGAACCAAAGGAAAAAAAAAAAGCCTTCAAACACTAGTATCATATAAATATATAAATGTCTCTGAAAATTAGACAGTGCTGCAGATTTGATGTTTCTTATGAATCTGACCTAAAGTCAAGGCAAAATAGTGCTTATGAGAAATGTATATTCTAATAAGTTATTTTGACAACTTTTCTAAATTGCAAGCAACAATTTGTGTGTTTTGTACACTTCCTACATTTCCAGAAATTAAAACAAGATCTCCATGCAAACACAAAATTTTAACAGGGATACTTTTTGGGCTTAAATTACAATTTCAGCATTGTTTTTCAAATTTCACTCATTATAAGAGCAAAGGAAATATCCATATTTCAAAATCCATTTAACTTTCCAATTGGAAAGTTAGTCTTCAATTGGAAGTGTTTAATCTGCATATTAAATAGCGAATCTAAAGAATTCTATAAATGCCTTTCATATGATGAATATGATCATTAAAATTATATATAGGCCTAGTGTTATAGTTTAGACATATAGCTTGCCTAGCATGTTCAAGGCCCTGGGCTCACCACACACACACAAAAATTTAAATAATCAGTGGTTAAGTGCTTCTGGGTTTAATCCCTGGTACATATCTGTGGGGAAAAAATGCTTCAAAATAAAATTCAGAAACTTGCATTAGAGACTTGCTCAGTTATGGTATCTCTAAACCACAATTAACTGCTACTCTCTCCAAAATGAAATTCTATTTTTTATTTTGTATTACAATAAAGTAAATTGGTCAATTGATGTTATCATGTTTGTATTCAAAGTACTTGTGGATATTTGTTTTCTCTCATCATATATTTTTTCTTTTCTTTGTAATACCCTTGATTTTGCTTCCTGCCCTGTAAAGCCTAAAAAACTTACCTCTATGGAAAAAGTCTGACAGCAGTTGCTTGATAGAGTGTTATTATTCCCAGGGCAGCAATACCTGAGAACCTCTTCAGAATGCAAATTCTCAGCCTACCCCATACATACTGAATCCAAAGTTTTAAGGTTAGGCCCAGTATTTTTTTTTTTTTAAACAAGCTCTCTAGGTGATTTTTATGCTAATTAAAATTTAAAAACCAGTTCTTTATATTGGGATTTTACAGCACCAGTTCTAGCCTCTTGATTCATTTCTTTGAATCAGCAAAATGGGGAGTATCACCCAATTCACAGAACTGTTGAAAAGATCAATATTAAATTTGGAACATGACAACTGATATCAATAATTCTTAATAAATGGTAATTATTAACTCATGGTGTACTGGAGACTCCTGTACTGACCCATGATTATTAAATTTTTAGAAACTTTATTAGATAGCCATTAAAATAGCCATTATTAAAAATTAAATTATATATTATAAATTAGTTATATTAAAACAGGTATTAATATTCAAAACCATCATTACTTAATTACCTCACTTTACTACTATCTGTTGTCAGATAGTAATAAATGTTTATATGGTGAATGTACTATACAATGATATGCTGCATCTGATTTCTTCCCAACTCTATATTTGTTAACACCACTTTGGTAACTTGAAATCTGCAATGGTGGAAGTACTGACAGCACAGGAAATTGGCAACCATCACAAATGAGGCTTTTTTGGAGAAGTGCTTTTGGTTAAATACTTACCAGCACACCTCTGGTTATCATTATTTAAAATTATACCACTGAGTTCAGTTTTGAACTTACTAATTTTTGAATTAATTATGCATTCAGAGATGTTTAATAGTCTGCTAGGTAAAAAGAATTGCCTACATGGCTATATATGGGTACCAACAGGTACCTACAAGCATTCTGTGAAAAACTGGATAAAATTATCAGAAGGACTTGGAATTTACAAGTACAGATAATCATAGCTAACAGCTCAATTCAACCTTTTATCACTTTAGTCCTTGGTATTAACTCCTGGAATGCTTGTAGCAACAATTGTATAAATAGATGAACCAGAAAAAAAAAATTGTAGTACTCTGCAGTTTGAATCAAGCATCCTTATCTTAGCCAGCACAGTGAAAGACTTTTTTTGTCATTTATTTATTTAAACAAAGCTAACAAACTGGTTTAAACCCTTAAACTGCAGCATCAAGTAGATTACTGTTTGAATAATAACAATAAGAAAGTTATATAGAGATGAATATAAGACACCAAAATACTAAGTATATTTTAAACTTTGGTTTCAAATAGTTGTAGAATTTTAGAATCAAAATAATACTTTATAACTGCTATGGTTTGAATGCTTTTGTTTCCTACAAAGCTTAAAGTGGAAAATAATTCCCAATGACAGATATTATTTAAAAAAAAAACAAAAACCCATACTATGCTAAGCCATAAAGACATAAGTAGAATGTCAAAGAAATGTGTGGTAGTATGGTGAAATTACAAAGCATTCTCAGGCAAGAAAACAGCATGAGCCACTCTCCATAATGTGCAATATTTTACTGCATAAAAATGTTTAAGTCCATATCTTCTTCAGCTTAGCATTTAAGATTTTCTATTATCTGCTTGTTATACATTAATAGTTTTTCCACCTCGGTCACCCACTATTTCCTTATCTTTTGCTCTATTCAAACTGGGCTTTTTAATCATATCCTAGAAATTCCTCAAATGTTTGCTATCTATATTCATGTCTTTTATTTCTCTCCCCTTTCCATTCCGATTAAGTCTCATATCTATTTTTCAGATGCTTAACTGACCTTTAGTTCAAATATTTCTGTAACACCTTCTCTTCATCCCCCAAGACTGTAATATATGTGAGTCTTTTGTATCATTCATACGTTTATTCCTACTGCAGTTATCTGCGTATGTATAATGTTGTTGCTGTTAAGAGTACAAGAAACTTGAAACATGAATGTCCTATTCATCTTTGTCTTCTCACAATATCGTGCATACAACTAAGATTCAATAAACAATGTATGTTAAATTTATAATTAAAATATGTACAAAAAATAGCTGTGGTCCACAAGGTTATACAGGAATTTTCCTTCAATTTCCTGTGGAGAAAATCACTGCTGTAAGAATAATCTTTTTTAAAAAATTCACTTTGTTTATTTCTCAAGAAGATGAGTAAAAAGTAATTTTCCCCCACCATTAACCATTATCTTAGAAATTGTATATAACAACTTCCTTAGCTCAGATATAAAATTGCTTTCCAAGATTTCAATTTTATATTGTATGTAAAACTGATCATACACAAAACCAAAGTACCATTGAAAATACTAGTTTAGGAGAAGATGGCTTGCCTAAGGTTGATCCAAAGCCCCATACCTCTAAAATAACCCAACATTTTTTTGAGGCCACACTATAATGATATTTCTCAGTACCTATTTCTTCCGCATTTCCATAATATCTACCAATCCAAATGTTTGTCCCCAGGCTATACTTTTGGATTCAAAAGTTAGAAATAGGTAATTTTAGGAATTAATCCATCAAAGATTAAATGAATACCTACTAAGTGAAAAGCACTGTGGGAGACACAAAAATTACTAAGACATTATTTTCAACTTCTGGAACTCAAGATTAAATGCACAATACACACAGACAACTCCATTTCCAGGTAGATTATGTAAATGCTAAAAATTTTCTAACAAGGTACAGAGTAATATGAAGAGAGAAATTAATCTAACCAGAGTTCCTGAGAAGCTTCAAAATGAGAGATAAGTTCCTATTTGGCTCTTTTTTTTTTTCAAATTGAACAGCAGCATTCAAGATTTTCAAGATTATTTTAAGTAGGTAATTATATTTGTTTCATGTATTTTTATTCACCAGTTCTGCAACAAAATTGGATTTTTCCCATCAAAAAGTAATGATTTACCATTTATCTTTTAGTTAAATAGATTTTTTAAAGTTTACCTTTGAATGTGGAGAAATGAATTTTACAGGTCTAACCTGTAGCCTGTAATTATGTTTAAAAGGGAAACAGTATGTTCAATAATCTCATTTAATAGTCATTAAAAATTCTGCTCCTGGAAAAGGACAGGCACATATAAATTGGCCATCATATCTTGACAGAAATCTGTTCAGCCTATTACTAATACATTAAAAGGAAAGCAACTGAAAATAAAATCCAAGACCCTAGAGCATTTTTCATTGATAGCCCCTCCTCCTGCAACACTGTCTTCTCACTCTATGGCTAAATGTCTAAACAAGAGCTCGGAGCACTTGCTTTTGTAGGAAGCTCCAGGCCACCATTTCTAGTTTTAAATACTTCCTTGACGGTTCTGAGTTGCCATGACTGAACTCTGGACAGGTTAAGCACTGCACTGACAGACGAAAGGACCATGCTGATCTCAATCCCAAAATAACTTGCGCGGAAGGAGTGGGAAAAGTCCAAGTGAATGGATGCCAATGGAGCAAATTTTAAAAAGAGAATACTATGATAGGAGTGGAAGCAAGCTGGGGAACACGTATAAGTAAGGCATTCCAAGTTGCTACTATTAAAAGAAACTTTCAGCTCTTAATTACACTGCAGAATTCATCAGACGTTTTGTAATTACTGAACAGTTAAGCAATACATGATGAAAAAATTAGGTTAAATTATGTGTAGTTTTATAAAACATATTTATATTT
This sequence comes from Aplodontia rufa, assembly GCA_004027875.1. NCBI lineage: Eukaryota > Metazoa > Chordata > Mammalia > Rodentia > Aplodontiidae > Aplodontia > Aplodontia rufa. The sequence goes on along the minus strand of PVKS010007592.1, from coordinate 11,937 downwards.
GCTTTTCAATATCTCATCCAAACCAATCTCTTGAGATTAACTATAAATACAAAGGAACTAAAATCAGATTATGCAGATTTAGGCAGGGGAAGCCGTGAAAGAATTACTAGCGTGTAAATTCGGTAACAATATGTTACAGGGCGCAGTTTCCTGCTACAGTAGACAGACGAAGGAACCAAGAAAACAGCTTGAGCACAGGAATACTGCACATTGTAGTCACCCAATACTAATCCAACAGCTAGCGACTCTATCCTGCCTCCCATTCCTCATGGCCTCTGACAAGTCATCATTTCAACCTATGAGGCTGTCCGCTCTCCCCCGTGGAAAATAATTTCCACTGAGGTTGTAAAAATCACCCCCACAAACTACTTGCTTCCACTTCCCCGCCCCGGGATGAGCAGTTCCCAAAATGGGGAGAGGTCGCACTGACACAGAAGGAAGTTACACCAAGTGGTCTTTTCTAGCAGTCGGACACGAGCCTCGAGCCCAGCCAACACCGGAGCAAAGAAGCCGGCGGCCTCTGGAGCTGGGGCAGAGGATGCGAGCCCGCGAGGCGGCTCCGCGGTGCCGGCACCGGCAGGAAGAATGGAGGAGGGGAGGCAAGGAGCGAGCGCCCAGAGCCGGGCGGCGGTCCGGCCCGGCAGCTGACCCCACCCGGACTCCCGACCCTCCCAGTCCAGCAGCCGGCGTGCGTTCCGCGTGCGCCGACTGTCCCCGGGGGAAGAGCCACCGTCTCGCACCCGTGGAATTGAGAAATCCAGCAACTTTGCGCGAGAAATGCTTCCTGCCCTGCAGCACGCTGAGAACGAGAAAAATGTCAGGCGATGACGGGCGGAAGGATGACTTACCCATGTTCCTTCCAGAGGGTGAGGACCCGCAAGGCGAGGCGAGGCGAAGGTCTCTGGTGCGGGCGGCGCGGCTCTGTCCTCCCTCTACCTCCGCGTCTCCCGCAGCTAGGGAGGGACCCGCGGGGGGCGGCCGCCAGGGAGGTGCAGCTGCTGCTGCTGGTGCAGGCGGCGCGGCCGCGGCGGGGACGAGCAGCAGGGGGCGGGGCGGGGCGGGGCGGCAGGGCGCAGCCTGCGGCGGGCGCGGCTCCGAGCAGGCCGGCGGGAGGGCGGCGGAGGCGCCGAGCCGTCCCGAGGAGCGCCGGCCCGGACGCGCGGTCGGGCGCGCCCCGCCTTCCCCACCGAGCATGCTCAGTGCCGCTTTTTTAACCCTCCTTCGCGCCGCAAGTGAGCCTGAGCGGGCGGGTGGGCGTGTTTGCGCACCGGCTGCAGCTGCAGCGGAGAAGCTTGATGGCGGCCGTCTGAGGGGCTGTAGACGGGCTGGCAGGAGGCAGGGCATGGGAATACAGAGCCTGGGCTACTACCAGCCGATTCGCCATAAGCTTGCGTTCCCACCGATACCTCCAATTCACACGCGGAATTCGGGCCCGGGTTAGCTACAGGACGACCGAGAAGAGGCTGGGCCGCCGCAAACCCGGAGGGATGGTAGGAAGCAAGCGGACGCCCGAAAAGGAGCTGGGATGCAAGTGTAGGCGATGAAGTCGGCTCTTCTATGGATACCCCAGGACGCCCGTGGGCACGAGGCGGGGAAGGGCGCTAGGAGGCTACTTAATATAAGCAGGCATAGCATGGGGACAGTAGAGGTTGCCCTAGCTGTGGCTAGCCTCAAGACAGGTCCAGCACCCGAGTACGGCGACTGGAGAGTTGTTTCGCTCTCCCTCCCCGAAGAGCTTGGCCTGCCCTGCCTGGGAGGCCATCGCAGGGCCCTTTAACCGGGGTGCCGTCGGGCTCCACCCCTCCGGGATGTGCCAGCTCCGCCCCGCACGTTTTGAACGCTGGAGGGACAATGTTCTCAAGCCAGAGAATAAAAGTCACAGAGTTGGCTGCTGCTCTGCTAAACTAACCCACTGAAGCTCCGCAGCCTTGGATGCCGCCGCCGACTCCTGGCCTTGCCGGGTCCGGGGCGCTCCCCTTCGAGGGCATTCTCGAGACCGGGCATGCGCACTGCTTTTGGGTCGATGGCCCTCCCTGAAAGAGGCCAGAAGAAACCTTTAATTCTTTTGCACCCCGGTCTTGTCCTGAGCCCCTGGGTGTTGGGGAAGTCGAATCTGGACATTCTCCCGAGGCTGCGGAGGAGCACAATCAGCAGTACAACCTGTGAGAGGAATACCAACTATGTCTAGATTTCTTTCTTTTAACTTTTTGAAATCAGATATTGAAAGGGGCTTTTTCTTCATCTGTAGCTCACTCTTGTATGTTACCGCTTGTATGACTAATATTACATGCATACAAATCAGCGGGGTCCTTAATTTGTTAAAAAGGGAGATTTTGTGTGAATTTTCTAAAGCAAAAAGTGCAACATGATAAATATAAAGAGATTTGGTAAAACAACGAAATACAATTTACAGAAGTTAAAGAATAGGACTTTTCTGACATGAAAGTCAGGTATTTCACTTGTGATACAAGAATGCTCTTCCTGTTTGCCTCAAAAATCATCTTACACGCCTAATTTGTTTCGAAATGTTGAGGGGCCCAGTTATCAACGCGTAGTGAGACCACCAGAGACCAAAATATAGCAGGAAAAAAAAGTTTACTTGGGGAAAGAGAAGGAACAGAAAAGGGAAGAAACAGGCTGGTGCACCAGGGCCACTGCTCCAAAGCAAAGTTCAGGGAGAGCAGCAGGCCTGAGTGACTCAAGCAGGCTATCTTTAAAGAAAAATTTTGGCAGGCTTAGAAACAGGCTTACAAAAGGGGTCTTTCTCCAAGAGATACAGTTAGCAAGTTTCTGTTTAACTATTTCAAGTGGGCACCTATTTCAAGGGCTATTTCAAGATAGCACCTGGTGGGCTATCAGGGTGGACTAGGCAGGGAGCTAAACTATCCATATCTGAAAGGCAGCTTGTGGGAACCTCTGGAGGGATGCTTCCCAGAGACAATGACCTTGACAATGAGCACATTATTTTATCTTGGGTATTTCTGTCCATCCAGCACAACTCAATCTTAAATATATTTGTTTTATATCAGGGGGTCTCTACCTTTTTACACTAGGGCTGTTGTAACAACCACAGTAGTGGTTTAGAACAATGGAAATTATTATCTGAGTTCTGGATGCCAGAAATCAGAAATATAAGTGTGAGCTGGGGATGCTCGCTCTGAAGGCCATTGGGAAGGATCTCTTTCCAGCCTCTTCTCACTTCTAATAGTTCTTTGGCTTGTGGCCGCGTGATGCAACTTTCACAGGGTGTTCTCCCTGTTTATGTGTTCAAATTTATCTTTCTTATAAAGATACTAGTCATATTGGATTGGGGGGGTCCATCCTGCTCCGGTAGGACCTTGTTATTCCTAATTGTGTCTGCAATGATCTTATTTCCTTGCAAAGGCACATTTTGAGATACTAGAGGTTAGGACTTGTTCAACGTATGAAGGGGAGGGGAAGGCACTATTCAACCCATAGGCACCAAGGCTAAATTCTACTTTGTGCACAGTTATACACACCAGCCAAGTGCCATGATCATTGTTTTCTGTCTTCACAAGACAACCTTGGACCTTTGTATTGCAGGTTCTCATTCTTTTATGTCTCTTTGCTTAACTTTGACTAGCCTCTTCCTAATTCTCAAGTTCATTTGCTTTGTTTTTTTCCATCACTTCCTTTGCTAATTATATCTTGCAGTAATTTCATAGAGCATCTTATATCACTTAGATGTATTAGTTGAAATTAGAAAAGTCACTGAAGTGGCTTTGTAACTTTCCACCCACACTATAAAGCACCTTTTTAAAATTTTATTTATCTAGGGGCTAAAGCGGTAGCTCAGCAGTTTCGGTGCTTGCCTGGCAAGCACGAGGACCCGGGTTCAAACCCCAGCACCACGCACACAACTGAGTATTGGAGCAACTAAGGCCATGTGAAAAACTCAATAAAGTTGTTCCTCTCTTTCTCTGTCTCTCTCACTGTCCCTCTCTCTTTAAAAAAATTTATTTATTTATTTATTTATTTATGAGACAAGATCTCACTAAGTTACTGAGGCTGGCTTTGAACTCATGATTCTTCTGCCTCAGCATCCCAAGTCACTGATTATAGCAGATGTGCACCACCACATTTGGCTAATCACCTTTATTGCTGTTGGAATACACACGGCCATCACTTCTTGGCCATTAAAAACAGGGCTGGCAGGGCACAGTAGCCCATATCTGTGATCCCAGGTACTTGGGAGGCTGAGACAGGAAGATTTCAAGTTCGAGGCTAACCTGGGCAACTTAGTGAGACACTGTCTCAAAAAAATGTAAAAAGTTGAACATTTAGCTCATTGGTAGAGCACCCATGGGTTCAATCACCAGACCTGCAAATGCACACAAACCAAGGGGCTGTTCAGAAGACACGGTGCTTGTGAGCCCCAGGGCAATGTGTACAATGATTGTGAGACCCAACACTGCTACATACAGAAGTGGATCACTCGTGGACTTGTATAATGCCTACTCCTTATAGTACAACACTATCTCTCTTGTCCTTTTATAGGAATATAATATTCATGACTATGAGACCTTCCCTGGCAGTCTTATCTAAAATTTCAAACCTTTCCCACTTCATATCCTCATTTCTATACTTTATTATTTCGCTTAACATTTATCACTAGGATGATTATATTATCTATGTGTGTGATATATCCCCTATCACATTTAAATATAAGTTCACTAAGGGCAGAAGTTTCTGTCTTTGCCTTATTTTCCAATAAAACCTCAGTGCTGAGAACAGTCCTAGCACGTGGCAAATCCTTAATAAAAAATTGCTGTGTGAATGTCACTTTTTTTTTCATTTTCTTAATGATATTTTATCCAGAAAAATCAAGATTGGTGTTAATTTCTCTTTATCGCCCGGCATGGTGGCACATACCTGTAATCTCAGGAGTTGGGGAGGCTGAAGCAGAAGGATCACAAGTTCAAAGCCAGCCTCAGCAACTTAATGAAGCCCTAAGCAACTCAGGGAGACCCTTTCACAAAATAAAAAGGGACTGGGGATGTGGTTTAGTTGTAAAGCACCCCTGGGTTGAATCCCTGGTACCAAAATATTAAAGAAAAGAAAAAGATTCTTTTTATAAACTTTAATATCTCACCAAGTAAAATTAGTTATTCAATAATAGTTATAATGTTGATGTCAACAACTACTGACTATGTTGCTTCCATCTTAAACTGTGAGTCCCCTACTGGGTGGAGTCCTTACACTCATTTATTCTCTCATTCTGTTCATAGAAGTATGTTGAATACCTAGTATATACCAGGCACTGTGATAAGTACTAAGGATATAAAATCAAATAAACTATGCTCCCTGCCCTCAAACAGGTTGTATGCTAGAAAAATATGCAGTGGTTTTCAACTTCTAGCCATGAAGTATAATATTCATAAAGTACATATTTATTTGAAGTACCATGTATTTATTTATTTATTATTAAAAAATATCTTATGGTTTGCTAACTAGCTCTTATTTGGGGGAAAAGTATCAAAGAAAATGTCTTGGAAAAGGTCAGAAGTAGTACATTTTGGCAAGATTTGTAGCATAACTTACCTCATTGAAACATGAAACTAACTTCAAAGAGATTAGAAGACGATTTAAATTCTTTAAAGGAGGGGCTAGAGTGGTGGCTCAGTGGTTGGAGTGCTTGCTTAGCATGAGCGAGGACCTGGGTTCAAACCTCAGCACCACTTACATAACCAAATGTCAAAGAAATAGGCCAGATGAAAAAAAATCAGTGAAATAGATTTGCTCTCTCCCTTTCTCTTTTAAAAATAAATAAATTCTTTAAAGGAAATATGCTGGGAGGGGCAGTGCAAAAAGAAGTAGGAAGAGGAGAGCATATTTTCAAAAGAATAATAGGGAACTGATTGCCACTTTTTTGTCATAGTGTTCTGAATGTTATTTAATGGAATTTCACTGCAGTAGTTAACTGCAGTGATAAAAAATAATTTGACAGAGAACAATCTTTGTACTTAAACTATTGTTAAAAGTCTTCATTGGTGAAGTTAGGTTAGTACAGGTTGAACAACTGAGATATCTTAACCTTGTTCTAACACCCGCTCCCATTTAATTATAGTAACTTTTAAAAAATCATATGAAATCTAAATTTATTTCAAAGTCTGTCACCTCAAACTAATGTATACATATTTCAAACAACTATAACCTTAGATTGTATACATATACATATATGTATGTATTTACATATAATAAATGGGACATAACAATTCAGATATTAAGCATCTATTTTTCTAAGCTTGGTACTATGGTAGAAGTAACTATAAGTACATAGGCAAAACAAGAGAGTAAGACTACTCTTTTTTTAAAGTCTCTTCCTATTTGAAAATCTCCTAAATCTGTGAGTGCAAAATATGTAAAGAAAAGTAGTCAAAGAAGTCAAAGATGGCTTTATGAGGAGAGGGTATTTAAAGAATGGTTAAATGTTTTTTTAGAGATCATGGGGGGAAAGGAAACTATTCCAAGAGAAAGAAACAGCATGAGCTAAGGCACAGGTGTATTTATCAGACCATAAAATAACGACACCTATTGGGAAATATTTGACTAATAAGACTGGAAGTTTAGTATGAGGGACAGATTGTGAGAGACTGAAAAAGCCAGGTAAAGGGATTTAAACTTAGAAGGTAGAAAATGGGAGCCATTGAAAGTTTTAGAGAAATGGAATAAGTTGAAGGAGAAGTAGATCATTAGAGAACGTAATTTATTATCATTTAAGTAGTATTGTAATTTAAATAACGAGAGTGTCATTCTATCTAAGGATAAGGTATACAAGGTGAACAAGACACAGTTTTGGCTTTTAAAGATTATAGTATTCAGTTAACATACAGTGCCATTACTACCACAATGAGGAGTGTGGAAGAATTAATCCTATCAGAGAAAGCATCCTGGAGAAGATGCCATTTAAGCAGAGACTTGAAGGATGAATAGAAGTCAACTAAGCAGACAGCTATATGTGCACAGACCTAGAGGCAAGAGTGAATCTTTGAGGAACCTTCATTCAGTTCCTTATGACCAGAGTGCACCATGCAGAGTTGTGCAGAAAGGGAGGGCATGGGACAAGAGTGGATAGGTAAGAGGGATCAAATCTTCTAAGAATCTGATGGCTGAGATAAAGTATTGGATAATATCCTGAGGGCAGAATGGAGACATTAGGGAACTTTAAGTTTGAAAACGGTACTCTTAAGTTGGAGAGGTGGCTCAGTGGTAGAGTGATTGCCTAGCATGTACGAGGATCTGGGCTTGATCCCCAGCACCAAATACATAACTAGGTGGAAAAAAAAAAAACAGATGAAAAAATAAAAGTGACATTGATGACAATGACATTGTTACATTTATATTTTAGTAGTTGCAAAGTGGAAAATAGCTAAGAAGGTGGTATACACTGGAAGCTGGGGGATGGTTGGAAAACATTTAAAACACTGTGAGCTTAACAAAAAGAAAAGTGAACTTAAAGAGTAATGAACAGGGGCTGGAGTGGTGGCCCAGTGGTTACGACACTTGCCTGACATGCATGAGGATGCAGGTTTGAACCCCAACACAATAAAGTGTTGAGGCAATGAAAGCCACATTTTTAAAAAAAAACTAAATAAAAATTGATTCTTTCCTCCTCTCTCACTGAAAAAAAAAAAAGTAGGACGGTCTTGAGAAATATTAACTATGGAATGGTGATTGATTAGAAGTTGTATAATAGTATTTAAAAAAATAAAAATAAATAGCCGTGTGTGTGGAGTATTATCTCAGCTTTCCAAATGATAAAGCATGTTCAGAGATTAAATAATTTTACTTAGAATCTATAACTTATAAGCAAAGGAAACCTTTCTTAATTAAATCCTCACTGCAATTATACATGTTAAGGGAAAATATATTTTGTGTGACCTCAACTGATTTAAAAAAAATTCAATGTCATAAAATATTTCTATTTGAAGCAAGAGTATCATGTCTTTAAAATACTATTTTTTGCTCCTGTTTCTCTGAAATTTACAAATATAATAGGTGGAATCTCTGCATTACTATCATATTTTATTTATGGGTGTTTAATAAAGCTACTTTTGATTAGGATATAGGTTAGTTCTTGAAATAACACCAAAGGCTTTCCAAGTTATCACACCTATTTTATTATCTGCATTTTATTATAACAAGGACGTTATGCCAAAGTAAAATAAGTAGCTTAAGAACTCAAGGAGACCTGATGGTTGAGAACATTACGGTAGAGGAAAAGAGTTTGAGAGACAAGAATGCTGAGTTCCATTCCACTACTGATCACCTCTCCACGATGGTTAATTTTCATGGTGTTTAATTTTGTCTTTCTGGGCAGTTACTTTACCTCTGACTTTCAAATTTTCTTCTTGTAAAAATTGTGAATTATTTCTTTGTCAAGGAGATAAGCCATGAACTACTGTCTTTTAAATGTAAGAAGTATTTTTCTCATGGAGTTTGGTTCTGCTAGAGGCATTTAGCTCTACCACCTAAAATTATCTCTATTCCCCACCCCACCCACCTACAAGTATACATCCTTGCAGACTCACACTAAAGAAATCCTCCAAGTCTTAAAACATTTCATTTCCAAGGCAAAACTGGGAAATTAGTTTTTGACGCTCTTGGATTATTTATGTGTCAGAAACTCTCATGTAATGCCAGCCATATAAGTTAGATATTTTACAGATAAGGAAATGAAGAACCAAAATATTTTTAATTCGTTTGGCTAATGTCACATGACTAATAAATGTAGAGTGGGGATTTAAACTGGATCTGTTTGATTTCAAAATCCATATTCCTTCCATTTGAACACTGTGCTGCATATAAATGTTTTTCCTCACCACCAATCTCACCTTCATTATGACATTCCGAAAGAAGGAGATACCTATATTTTATTGTACTTACTTCTCTACATTGTCTGGTTTGGTTCAATCTAAGAATTAGCCTTTTCAGAGAGGTAGGAATCTAATCAAGTAATTTATGCCAATAGATTCATAAACATCCTTTACAAAATTTTATGATATATATATATATATATGCATTTTAAGAGTCTTTTAAAAAAATAAAATAATTCAGAACACTGTTCTGATAAGATTTTCTTTCTTTCTCCATAAACATATGTAGTTCTATTCACCTGTAGTCTCCCATTCTCCCTACTCTTAGGATTTTTCCATATGTTCTTAAAGTCTCTTCTGTCTCCTTTATAAGAAACTTCTTGAAAGTTCACCTAATAACTCACTTCTTTTAGGAAACATGTCCTAATGTAATCTCACCCAGTCCTGATTAAGCAATGCTTAGTGCTTATGCAGTTTCTATAATAACAATTGCCACATTCGGCCTTCTGAATAGAAAAACCTCATTAACCAGCATGTCTGTTTACTTACAGTTCACTAATAATTGATTCTCATCATGATGACCCTGAGGGGTTGCGAGATCCTGAAGTACCAAATGGTGAATAAAGTTGCTTAAAGTAATTGTATTAGTTTCCTATGACTGCTGAAACAAATTACCCCAACATGGCTTAAAACAGTACAAATTTATTATCTTAGCAGTTGTGGAGATCAGAAGTCCAAAATGGTCTCACTGGGCTAAAATCAAGGGGTAGTGTGGGTAGTGTGGGCTGAATTCCTCTTTGGAGGCTCTAGGGGATAGTCTGTTTTCTCATCTTTTACAGCTTGCAGAGGGCACCCACATTTCTTGGTTTGTGTCTGTCTTATAGTCAGCAATCATATCATTCAATCTCATATAGTCAACAATCATATCACTCAATCTCTGCTTTTGTTCTTACATCTCCTCTCATTCTCCTGCCTTCTTCTTTCCCTGTTAAGGACCCTTGTGATTATACTGAGCCCATTCAGATAATCCAGAATACTCTTCCCATCCCATGATCCTTAATTTAATCACATCCACACAATCTATTTTGCCTTATAAAGTACCATAATCATAAGTTCTAAGGCTTAGAATATAGATATGGGCATCTTATGGGGAGACATTATCCTACCTATCTACATAGCTTATATTATGTTTATTTTCCATTGTTTTTGAAAATTGATAAGAACTTATATGTATGTGCATATGCAAGTATGAAGATGCTTGTCTGATATGTATATGTAAACTTATTTGATAAACTGATTAGTTTTCTAATCAGTCTGGAAAACAGACTTTCCTTTCTTTTTATACTACACATGTCATTTAGTTATTTCATTGGTATACATTTGCATCTTTTGAGCTCTTTTTTTTCTATGAAAGTTCTATTAAAAAGTACTATATTATACATTTTCAGTAAACATTTTTAAGTATTCTTGAAGTGAACATCTAAGACTCACATTTTTGGAACTGTTTTATGGTTTTAAAAAATCCTGCTTTTGTGGGAACAAAACAGTTAACAGGAATGTAGAAAATTCATATGAAAATTAATGAAATAAATAAAAACTTGTAATTATCAAGTTGACAAACCAGATATTAATTATATTAATTCTAAGTTGCTAATTCCATGTAATCTTTCATTTATTCAATGACTACTTATTACTAGTCTGCTATGATTTAAGCGTTGGGAATACAATAGTGAAAAAGAAAGTCACATGTCCTCATGAGGTATATTCAAGAGGGGATGGCAAACAATAAGCAACTAACACATGAAGAAGTGATAAGTACTATGAGGGACATAGATAATGAGCTGTGACAGAGCAAAAGGGCAGTGGGGAAACAATTATTATTATTTTCTGTGCTGGGAATCAAACCCAGGATCTCTCACACGATAGGCTAGTACTCTACCATTGAGCTACATCCCCAGCCCTAGGAAAGCAATTTTAAGTAATATTGTGTGGGAAGGCCACTCTTGGAATGTGATAATTAATCTAAGACCAAAAAAGATAAGTAGGAGCCAATAATGTAAAAAGCCAGTGGAGGAAGTTTTCAGGCAGACAGATCTGCAAGCGTGGAGTACAGCAGGAAAATTGTGGCTCTTTTAGGAAATCGAAGAAGGCCAGAGAATAGAAGCTTCGTAAGTAGGGAAGAATAGTAAAAATTCAGTTGCAAAGTCAGTGAAAGTTAAATAATGTAGAAATTGGGGTTTTACTGGGTACAAACAAGTAAAAGCCTTCTGCATTATTTTAGAGTTTAGAACCAAGTGGGAGATGGGACTCAGGAATCAGTAGATGGAGACCAAATAGCAGCTTCATTACTGATTCTGCTGACTTGGAACTATAGCCAAATGGCTTTCCTAATGCTCTCCCACTCTCATCTCCCCAGCACATTTACTTCCCCTATTACCCCAGGCAGAGCTAAACTTCAGGCTTTCACCCTAGAGCCAGGCAAATTACTAAATGGCTGAGGAGAATCAAGTCCTTTCAAAGAACCCAAGAAATCTGTGAGCCACATGGGCTGTTTCTGTTCCCCCACCTTACCAATGAGAGAATTCTCTGTCCCCCTCAGGGAACAAAGGAGAACTAAGGGATGAGAGTAGAGAAGACAGTTGCTAAATGAGGAAAACTTCCATGATTTCCTTCCTGTGGAGGGAATGTTCTCTCTTTATGACATGTGTGGAGTGGGGGAATAAACGCTGACACTCCCATCAGATGGATCTCATAAGACATAAGACACAGTTTGAAATTCATTCTAAGTACAAACAGGAAGTACTGAGAGATTCTCAGCAGTTGAGCTACGTATGGTGACTGATGATTTGGAAAGATCACTAGGTGCTTCGGAGACAAGTGGGAAAAGGTGGCTTCTAGGAGGCTGTTAAAATGTCAGGATGAGATGTGTTGCAGGTAGATGTGGTGTGTTGTGGTTTGCATCTGTGTTGTCTCCCAGAAGCTCCTGTGTTAGAAATGTTCGGAGGTGAAACAATGGGATTGTGAAAAATGTAATCTAATCAGTCCATTTGAGTGGATTGACTGAGTGGTAACTGTAGGCAGGTAGGGTGTGCTAGAGGTT